>OZ018309.1:6525935-6658440 GCA_963969455.1 Arge pagana
CCCCGGCACGTGAGATATCTCTGAATCATTAACAGCAATTAAAACATTGATCAACTTTAGCTAGGCGAGGATGCCAGCCGTGTTCGGGCTGCGGTGAAGGAGAACGATGCGGCGCGGGGAGAGGGACGAGGACGGGGGGAGGACCAGGGGGGCGGCGGGGAGGGAGACCTCATGTGGCGAGAGCATATTACTCCGCGGGAGGCTGCGTACCTCACCCGTCTCTTTTCTGCCCGTCCTCTCGGCTCTGCGTGCCCTTTACCTCGCGTGCCTCTCTCTCTCTCTCTCTCTCTCTCCCCCCGCGCCCCTCTCCCTCTTGCGTTTCTGTCAGGAGATACCCTCGACGATCGAGGCAGGGTTTCTCAATCGAAACGCCGACCCGCGATCTCGATTCTCGCGTATCCTCGCGCGTCCTCGTTCGTCCTCGTCGCCTCGTCACCAAAAATCACATCGATCAACCCCGGGTATATTTTGACAAGATTGCACGCGTTCGAGTTGAAAAGTAGAGTCATTAGGGAGCTTGGAATTCCGCGGTGTCATCGGACTTGACTTATATACGAGGCTTCCACGCGTACACGTTCCGGCGTGTCCCCGTGGTGCACGGAACGTCTCTGTCTCCCTCTCTTTCGCCCTCTCTCTCGCCCTCTCTCTCTACCAGCGCACACCTTTCTAGTCGAGAAGCATTCCGAAACGTTTTACTCTTCCCTGTCGCTTCCCCGAGTGACGCGGAGCTGCTATATCACGTACTGCGAGCGTCACCGTGTCGCGATCGAACGCGCGTGCTCCACATCACGACGCGCATCTTCGATTTGACGATTTATCGGCCATTTCATCGCGACTCCTCGCCTCATATTCTCTCTCTCTCTCTCTCTCTCTCTCTCTCGATTTCTTCGTCGATCAGCCTCGAAGAATTCGTATCTCGCGCGAAACGGAGGGACCGTGAAATTATTAGTCGGTATCGGATCGATCGCTCCGAGCGTGCGTCTGCTGCGTTACGTCGCGTTTCGCCATCGGTATCCGCGTCCGGCTTCCTCCTAATCCGATCCTACGAATATAGATCTCGGAATAAGTAGGGCCTCGGCTCGCTCGGAACGACCCGAAAAACTCCGGGGATCCTGGCAATGGGATCGAGAAGCGATACGGTCCGGGAGGAGGCGAGGAGGACCACCTCGGTCGATCGCTTTGGAAACACCTTCCAGAATCTCCCCTCGCTCCTCGAGCGGATTACCCACCTTTTTCCGACCTCGCGACGATCCGTTTCGCTTTCGCTCGCGACTCGATGCAAACTCTGCCCGCGATCGGAATCGATCCGTGTACTTTTACGAAACGATGCCTCGTTTCCCAACGCATCTCTCTCTCTCGCTCTCTCTCTCTCTCTCCCTCTCGTTACAAGCCTCGGGAATTTCATCGATGCGAGTTACACGCGTTGCGAGAATTCATTTGAATGTCATTACGAAGACGTTTACCGTCGTCCGATGACACAACGTCGACGCGAAGACGCATCAATGTCGGTAAATCGGAGCCTCGATCAACGTTCGTCCGAACAACTCGTCGTACATCACCGCGATTCCGATCGAGCCGCGTCTCCTGGAAATTCAGAGAAAATCGAACAAACGGAGAACTCGTCGCCTTTTTTCACGCCGATCGGAATAGAGCCGGACTCGTGGAACGTCTCGCTGCTTCTAAGCTAAGCCTCGCTGAAAGCTTCCGATATTCACGCGGGTCAAGGTGACAACCCTGCTCATAGATAATTGACGGCACCGTATTGAATGCTTGGAAACGTGAATACTTGATCCTCGGGGCGCGGAGAACGACTGGTTCGTTCTGCACTCCAGTCCTCTGACCCCCTGTCAGCAATTGACGCGTAAACGCCGCTAAACAATTCTCGTAAGTGGTTAGCGGTCTGCCTTACCGGGTACCGTACGCTTTACTCGTCCTCGTCGTCGTCCTCGTCATCGTATTCGTCGTCTGCAATCTCTGAAGTAAGGAAGAAAGGCGCCAAGGCCCCCATCCCCCCCCCCCCCCCTCCTCCTCCTCCCGTAATAAGCCGATGCAGAACCTCCGTTTCTCGTTTTCTCGTTCCCTCGCGTCTCCTCTCTCTCTCTCTTTCCCTTTCTCTGTCCGTTGCATCGTTCGAAGCCTCGCTTTTCGATTATCTACTACCCCAGAAATATGACATGCCACACGAGGAATAGGCGCTATTGATACGTGTATCTGTATCCATTTATCTACTTATATTATTTCATATCACTTCACATTTATTTACCCAGAATTATTTATTTATATACTCCTTACGTCTTGTACAGATATTTTCTTTCTTATTTCTTATTTCTATTGCTTATCACGCTTTATCGTCTACGAGTAATTTCCGCGTTCAGGAGAGAGAGTTGACTCCTTATCTACATCTTGCGCTTACTTATCCTTATTTCGTACGAACCAGTTGGTATTATCCTTTTTTTTTTGTAATCCGCGATGCGCTCGAACTGCGACCTTAGCAATAACAAACCGGGTACCCTTCTCTTTTTCTTTGCTTTTCATTCCCAAGTTGGCTCTTTTCGGTGACAGTTGCCATGCCGAACGTAACCAGGGAAGACTGTGGAGAACATTTTTACCCTGGTGTCACGGAACTCGACGTAGATTCGGACGATTGTGATCGCTCGTGTCGAGTCAGATTGGTTTGTTTCATTGTCCCTTCACGCTTCTCAGGGATGCGGTCGATCTATGTTTAATGGTAATTCCTGCAACCGATCGTGGTTAAGCAATGACCTATTTGCGCGTGCGTTCTCCGAAGTCGGATTTCCACAATGATCTGTAATTTTTATTGATATGCAGACACTTGATTTCTCTTTAAAGTCGACGGCATTCGAAATTGTACCGAGATTGATCAGAAGTGTCATCTGAATTTGCGACACTAAAATTGGCCACCGTGTCATTTTCAGGGTGCTCGAGGTGTCTATTTCGTGTTTTCCGGATTTCCAGACTCGTAGTGGGCGTAGAGGCACGATCAGGTACTGTTTGGTATCCGCAACGGTCCAAAGGTCGAGTCTCTGTCCGTCTCTCTCTCTCTCTCTCTCTCTCTCTCTCTCCCCACCTCGTCGTCGACGTCTTCTCCTCGTCTCTCGTCAACGACGAAGACGTTCGCTCGAGAGGACGTCGCCACGCGGCGGGGCGAAGATCCGAGGTGTCGACGATCGTGTTGTCATTTCTCAGGACAGCGTATACCGGAGCCGAGGGAGAACGACTCCGGCGAATCGGCGTTCCGTCTCTCTTTCATCGGTTCTCCCGAGTCCCCTCCGCGCGTCTCTTGTGTTTCTCGAACCGCGGCCATTTATTTAATATTGTCATAAGTCAGGATGGAAGCGTCGTACTCTCGGGACGTCGACACGTCGCTGCCGTCTTCGAGATCGATGGCGCTCCGTTCTCCTGGAACTTTGACATCGCGTTCCTGCTTCGAGTCGGATAACCCGAGTTGTTCGGTATTTCCACGTGGTGTTGCTCGACGCGTGGGTGAAAATATGAACGACGAGAACCAAAGCCAACGAAAGAGACAGAGAGAGACGGAGATAACATCGACGAGATCTCGAATCGAAAGCAACGCCAGCGACCTCTCCGACTAATCGAACGAACATACCTCCACGCTACCCCGAGGACTCTTTCCATTTCGATATTTTTCCAATGTCCCCGAAATCGATCGCAAATCTCTCACCGGTCCACGAAGCGGAGGTTTGTCGGTGGAAACGAATATTCGGCACCGATCACGCTCCTCGATGGAGCTGTACTACCACCACCACCACTACCACCACTCCTCCGCTTCTTCTCCTCCGTGTATCGTTCGCCGCCTTCCTCCTCCAGAACTTCTTTCCGCTGCGAATTAACATTCGCGTGATTTTTATCCAACCGCGATTAATTTCGAGCCGAAATTCTCGGTCCCTCTCCGTTTCTCCGCGCACCACCGCGCGCCTCTTTTTCTCTCCCTCGTCGAAATTTTTCGGATCGAATGTCGGAATGCTCGGTTGTCGTAAGGCTCGAGCGAGATATCCACGGCATGTGTCTCCGGACAGCCGCCAATGGTGCTCTCCGATCCGCGATTGTTGGCACGACTGCTTATCCCATCGGGGGCGTCGCGGCCTGGGAAAGAGGAAGACGGAGCAGCGTCGCGACGCTGCGAGCGAGCGAGAGAGCGAGAGCGGGGAGAAAAATGGTCGGTCGAACTCGCGGTCCGGAGATGCGCAGCGATGCGGGGGTGGGAGGAGGGTCCATCCGCGGACATGCCGAGGATATTCAAATGTCCCTGGACCGAGCCGGGACCAGAACCGCGCGCACGTTCCGACGACGTCTATAAGCGGAGTTGACACCGGTTCCAAAATACAAGGCTCGCGGTAACGAGGCTCCGTAGATCGCGGATTTCACTGTCGCGACGCCGAGAAATATCGCCTCGGCGCGGCGAGCTCGCGCACATGCGATGGGAAATCGAATTTCAAATTCGAACGCTGTCAATTTATCCTCGAAAGCGTTGTCGCGTCTCGAAGAGAGAAAGGAGAAAAATAATTAAACGCCCGAACCCCTCGAACCTGTATCTTTGTTTCGTCCCTATCTTCCCACCAAGAGTTTCGTGTTCTTCGCTCTGTTCCGTTTGCCCATTTCTTCTCCGCATTCGTTCGGTCTCTGAAAATAGCGATTAACCAAATCCGCCGAAAAATTGCGGATAAAGCGAACGAAACATCCCCGCCACGCCGCGTCGAATTTTCGTGGCCTTTTTGTGTTTTGTGTCTTTTATCGAGCCTCGAAAGTATGCTCGGACTTGTATGCTCGAACCCTATCCTTTTTCACGATCGGCCGCCAACATCGTGTATTCCTCGCGCGAGATATTTTTATTGAAATATCTCGCACGCGAATATGTTCGATTCTTCGTAAACGGCGCGCGTATATGCATCGCGGCTCCGTGGTATGCCGCGTCCGCGCGGCTCCGGAGCATCTTTTATGTGGCAAAAATAAAGCGTAACATGGACAGAGTTTGGCTCGGGCTCCGGGTACGTCGAAAGAATTTAAATTGGGCCCGTTAAGCAGCCGGGAATTACTATAAAAATCACCGTCTCGCCCACGCCTTTATAGCCAGCGAATAGCTGCGCGCTTTCTCGCGCGAGATTCGTAGGATTTTGGTCGGACGGTGGTAGCCAGCACCGTTTTACCCCGGGCTCCCGGACGTTTTCGTCGGCGTTTAACCGGTCAGCCGGTCACAGATCATCGCGTGGATAACCCGACGACAACGAATTTGGCGAATGCTTCGCCAAATTAACTTCAATGCTAAATATTCCGATCCCGATGATTAGCCTCGGCGGAATTGGCGGTTTCGGTCTCTCCTCATTTTTTTTTCGCCCCCTCCCCCCCCCCCCCGCATTCTCCTCCCCCTCTCCGTCGCGCTCCCCGATCCGTCTTCGCTCTTTCCTCGTCTTTCCCCGCGCGTGTCGCTTCCCTCGTTCGCTCCTCCGCGCTCTCCGTTCGCGGCTTTTTATTCGTTTTCCCTTCGTCCTTCCCGACTCTCCGATTCCTTTATTTCTTCGGCCTCTCGCGCGCGCGGCTGTATATTTCTCTCTCGGCAACGATTTTCGGCATCCTTATCTGATTATTTCAGTCCGACGCGCAATCTTGATATTCACTCGCCGGCTAAATGCTCGCCGAACGAAACACCGTTTGCCGATAGGTACCGATCTCCTACCTTCGTAGGAGATCTCCTACCCGCTGCATCTCCCTCTTCCAGCCGCTTTTTCCCCGTTTCCGGATACGACCACGCGACGCGCCCGTCAAGCGCCGACGTTTGCTACCCCTGTTCTCGTAAATCGCTTCGTACGCGCATCGAGGCGGCTTGAAATGGAGAAGCTTCGTAGCTTTTCACCAGTTTTCGAACGATCTACGAACAATGTTAATTGGAACAGGGTATCGCCACGTAGAAGTTAGTTGTGACATCCGCCCGTGGCTTATCCTCGTAAGAATCTTGTCCAGCTATCTCTCTGCTCGTTCGTCTTTGGAAGCAGCGAGTAACGAGTTTGGAGAATTTGTTTTCGAAACGTCTATTTCAGATTTCGACTAATAAGTAAGGAAACGGACGATTTTATCGCTCGTTCACGAACGAGAGGCGAAGAGGTAGTCTTGCCTCGCGACTCCCGCGCACGCTCTCCGACAATTGAGATCGTACGAGGAGTAGAGACGGTCCCCGCTCGCCGCGGCCTTTACGAGCCGAGACAGGCCGGAGAATTAGAATGCGGTCGTTTTCTTCCGTTTTATCCCCCCCCCCCCTCGATTTTCCCCCGCCATTATTCACGACATTTTTGTTGCTTCTCTCGTTTTGACGAGAAAAATGAAGCTATTCGTATGCGACGGAGGCGCGCACCGACAGAGACGCGGCGATCTTACGGGGGGGAAATCGACGTACAGGTGGACAGCTTTCGGTCGTAGAACCTCTTTACGACGTAGTACCGCGCGAGCCGGCCGAAAAAAGGTACCGGAAATGGAACTCCGACGTTCCTGATACGCCGCGTCTCATACGTGCCGTGGGATCGCAAGCTCGTCATTTTTTCAACGTCGGAGATTTATCCTGCCTACCAAATATACACTACCGACGCTAACGTTCGGAACACGTCGCGGGAAATCAGGCTGAATTTTTATCTCATCATCGGACGAATATTACCTACCGCGTTCTCTGTCTCTCTCTCTCTCTCACTGTGTTTTTCTTCACGCACGGTGATTTCTCCTCGCTGTGGAGGACTTTGAAGCTACGACCGCGCTTCTTCTCGGGCGGCATCCGGGTTCGCGCGAGTAAAAAAAAGAAAAAACATCGCGACGGAAACGGAAACGAAAAATGGAACCAGTCTCGCGTAGTCGAGAGGGATATGGAATAGCTTCTTCGATAGGAATTCCGACAAAATCGGGAGAAGGAGAGGAGTAGGCGAGGATCTAAATAGTCGTCTTGACCCGCCTCCGTTCGATTACCCAGAGATCGTTGCGCGGAGATAGGCAGGAATTCGCGACGCGGTCGACAACTCGGTCGACCGGAGGAAGATCGCAGCGTCGTTGCGGCGTATATCTGGTCGCGTGGTGCTTCGAAAACTCGAGTCGTTCCGAAGCTGCGTGGCTGGGTCGCGTTCCTGCGAGATGACGAGGTTTCGCGGAGAGGATGGCCGCAGGATCTCTCGCAGGCTACGACAACGCGACGCGAAGAAGAGACGACAGTTACATATAAGTATTCCTCGCGATCCCTGTCACGGCCTACGGAATTTGAATAAATTCGTCTGCCACCGGACGCTCCGGTCGAGAGAGCTGCGCGCCAGTCGATTCGACGAAAACGAGGCGAAATCGAATATAAGGAGTGCGCAGCCGGTCTCGAAGGGTGAGGATGGAGAGGACCGAGGGACCAACCGGGGGGGGGAGGGGTGGGAGTCTGGGCCTTTGCATGCGTAATATCTGATGCTACGTCCGGACTTCGTTGGTCCGAGAGCGCGGGGTCGGTCGGTCGCAGGGTGGCGGAGCGAGGGACAGGGGGGGGGGGGGGGGGGGGGTGACGGGGTACACGGATGCGGAGGGAGAGGATGCGACCGAAGCGGTGATTGTTGTGCCCGTGACATGATAATACTTGGCTTAAGTATATTTGGAGACGACTGTCGCTGCGGCTGCTGCCGTTGTTGCTGCTACTGACGCGGATTGCGCAGACTAGTCCCTCTCGTTCTCTCTCCCTCGCGCGATCGCCTCGTCTCTTGTCTTGTGCTCTGGAAATCGCCGACGATGGGAAGAGATTCGAACGTGGTATTGCTTCGAGTACGCCGCGATCGGCGAGGAGGGACCACGGCGAGGAACGGGGAGAGCGTCTCTCGCTGTAGAGGGACAGGGGGCCTCCGAAGAGGGAGGGGCGGGGGTGAGACGTGGGAAGAGGCCCTGGACCTATTGTCCGCGTGTCCGCAGCCTTTTTCAATTCAAATTGAAGTCGCAAAAAAAGCTCACGGCACACACAGAGTTCCGATCTCGAAGCCGGTCCAGCTTCGGGACCCCGGCTTCGGATATATCCACCATCACCAACGGCTTCCAACTTCCACCTTCCATGCTCCCTCTCTCTTCCCTTCTCGCTCGCTCTCTCCCGCTCTGCTCCCTCCCCTCCCCCTCTCGCTCTCTCTCTCTCTCTCTCTCTCTCGCCGTGTGCGCGCGGATCTCCGTCTCTCTTCTTCGGACCTCCACTCGGCGACGTATATAAGTGGCTGATTCTATCGGCCCGTAAATATCACCATCACAAGCGCGAGCATCAACCGATGCGTGCACGCACGTTCTCGTCCGTTTCCACGTGTTCGTATCGACTTGACTGTTCGGCAGAGGACCAGAAGAGAGAACTGTCTCCCGTTCCCCCTCGTTTTCTCTACCTATCGCCCTCGCGCTCACCGCCGCCACGTTCGCGTCCTCGTATTCCTCTCGGAAGGGACTTCTCTTCTCCGCGAACCGCGTCGTCTCCAACTTCCACCGAATCTGCAACGTCTCCTCGCCAACTCGCCGATATTTCGACTCGACGATATTCCCGAATTATTCCGCCATACACCACCACCACCACCACCACCACCACCGTCACGCCGTATCGGCAATCTTCGCAGCAGCTCACCCCTTCCCCTCGTTCCGCAACCTCCTTTTCTACATCGTAGCTCGTGCTACGCCAAGAGTATCATCGAACGACGAAATACGCCGCTCCTCCCGGCTTTCTCTCTTTTTTCAAACAATTTTCCACGTCTCTCCTCACCTGCGTGCAGGTGGTACCTACGCGACTCTCGCCGTCCGTCCGTCCGTCCGCGCCGCCGCCGCCGCCGGACTTTCGGGTATGTCGCGTCGTCGCGATGTCGCGTACAGATATATGCGCGTACACGCATCGTTCAAGGCTTTTGGCAGTGTCCGCGAAGGATGTAAATTTATCGAGACACGCGATAGGTATACCAACTTCCTCGCGATACCCACGAATCACGTTTAATGGACCGCAAATGTACGCGGCGGCAGACGCACACTTTGCATTTGGTCCCCGAGATCTCGATTCACGAATCGCGCGCGGTATCCGCTCTTTGGGGACGCTCCTCCGGCTGTCTACTCCATTTCGTTCGCTCGCCCCTTTCGAAGAGCCCGCGGACAGCCGTCGGTCCCTAAATTACCGATCGCGGGACTCTTTGCCCGGGCAAACGGACGAGACTCGACTCGGGCTCGACGCGACGCGGAGCAATGCATTTTGGCTTCCGTACGCGCTCCCGTTAATTGATAACCGATATCTGATCCCCGGACAGTTTTCCTCTCTTTGCCAGCCCGTAGAATCTCCTCGCGGTCCTCGCTTCTCCGTCCCCCCCCCCCCCCCCGACCACCACCACCTTCTCGTCAATCCCCCCCCCCCCCCCCCCCTCGACCCCCGTCTCTTTTATTCGCCTGCCTGCCTGCCTGCCTACCTTGCCTGCCTCTCTAACCAACGGACGATGAAACAAGAACACGAACCGAACAGTAGACGCGCCGACGAGATCGCCTTTACCTTTACCTTTACCTTTACCTTTATCTTTTTCCCCCTTGCCTTTTTTCTCGCGCGCTAACAGACTTATAAGGCGATTCCCTCGCGCTCGTTCCGAAAACCCCTACGATATTCGTTCTCGAAGTCGAAATATTTTCGCGACTTCTTACATTTTTTTCCCTCCTTCGTTCGTCATCGATCGCGATCGGTTGATATCGGTTTTGTCGCCGTCGCGTTGCTCGTCGGCGCGGCCGAGCGAGAGATGATCTTCGAAGATGACGCTCGCTTCGTCGAATCTTCGGGAACGTTCGCGGTCGATTGCCTCAACTTCCTTGAACGCCCGTGCGCGTACGAATTCCAGCCTTGGCGATTGCTGATTGGCTGTTAATTATCCGTGGCACGTTTCGCGCTTTACCAGCCGCACATTTTTCGCAAACCGTTCGCGAGAGTCGTGTAACGCTCGCGCCGGCGGAGGATGGGCTCTACGGGGACGAGTAATTAAAAACGTTGGTCGGAAAAGGCTAATAATCGTTGCGATTCGCCAAGCTTGCCGGGCAACGACCGACCGCCGATCGAGCGCGCGACCGACATCCACCCTCTCCGCCCTTTCGCGCCACTCCGCCGCGCCTCCCTCGCGAGCTCGTTATTTCTTCGTTTTTTCCTCCCTTCTCCTTTTTGCCCTCGTTCCCATTTCTCCGTTCACTTTTCCCTTTTTCCTTTTTTCGCCCATTTTTTTTCCTCCGCTTCTTCTTTTTTCCCGCTCGCCGCTCTTTTTCCCCCCTTCTTTTCTTGCTTCTTGACTTTCGTCCGTTGATCCTTGGATGTTGGCCCCGGCGGCGATACAATCTGGCATTCTCTCCCCGCACCTGGGTCCACCGTACGCCTCGCAGACGCGCACACCTCTTCGGAACTTTGCGAGGCGCAACAACGACGCGCGGCACACCGACGCGACGACCAGCGTAGCTATGCATACGTGTACGCGTATATACCATATATATATATCTGTGTGTCCACGGGAATATATATATATATATACACACATACATATATATATATATACACACACGTATATCTACGGGACCGCGGGGCCGTGCGCGCACCGAGATGTCACTCGAAGCGGTGAATGTATGCGTCGACGACGCGACGAACGCATTCTTTTCCGCCGCGAAACTTTGTCCCCGAAATATGCGCGCGGTCGTTGGTCACAATATATCGCTTATTCCCGTTCGCCTCGTTTGCTCGCTCGTTAATCGAATAATTTCCACGTGGCGTACGTCCCCCCTCCTCCCCGCCGATCGGACTCGCCGGGGAACTTTATGGGATGGGAAAACGAACACTTGATCCGAGGTATTATTCGCGGCTGTAGCGAAGGAACCATTTAGAGAAACGCGGGCCGGATGTTTGGGATCGCGGCAACAATGGAGGGTGATGGATGCCTGTTTGGGGGCTCCGGAGGGAACTCTTTGCTTCCTTCCAGTCTCCCTCTCTCTCTCTCTCTCTCTCTCTCTCTCTCTCTCTCTCTCTCTCTCGCCTACTAACCGACGTCCCGCTCCTCGCTCTCCTGCTCTCTTCTTACATCCCCTCGGCACCTCATCCCGCCGTTGTTCCCCCGTGCCTCCCTATTCTCGGCAAGAAGTCTAGGGTTCACGCGCGACCTGCTATCTCCATCTTGAAACGGGATACCGGGCCAGAGACGCCCGCGCACTCCGGTTGCATTCTAATGCACGCGTCTCGTCTTTTCCACTACGCTCTGCCTTGCCTCGCCCCTGCGCTCTTCTCTTCTCAAATTCTCGATGCGATTCGTTATTGACACCCCAGCCTAGAATCTAACAAACCAAAATCCCCGACCGCGCCGCCCCCCATCGACCTGCGAAGCGAACGAGCTACGTTGAAAACTTTTCACTTTTTCAACCCACCAGCTCAACTTTCCTCGACTTCTTTCACTCGCGTTCGATTTCTCTCCCGACGAACTTTGCTGTTTCGCCCTCTCAAGCACGCGATTTCGAGCTCGGACACCGTTCCCCTACGATGGTCGAGTTTTTCCCAGGTTTCGCTCGCGCTACGCGATTCCAGGCACGCGCGACTCTCGCGACCGATTTCAAATTTCCGTACCGACCGCACCCGTTGAATAATATTTTCGGCCGTTTCACGGAATTGGAACTGTCATATCTCTCCGGACATCCCAGAGGCTGAGAAACTGCCGTGACGTGACGCGCCGCCTCCTCCGCCGACGCCGACGCCCGAAACTGGGAGGTTCGTAGGAACCGGCGACCGCTAACATATATTTGTTCACCGAAACGTTTAATATTCCACTTGAACACCGGACCCGCACCGAGCATGAGGAATAGGACAACGACGACGACGACGACGACGACGACGACGACGACGACGATGCCTCGTCGTATTGTCCTAGTCGTTTCTTGGTGCTCGTCGAAATGCCGCGTTCCTGCGCGCCCGATGTCCCCGTGTGGTTGGAACATTAACGAGCTGTAAACACGACCGTCGCTAGACAAAGTTTACTCGTCGGGACGACGACGAAAACGAGATAGCCTGCGTTTTAAGATCCGACTAATGGTAAAAAATCTTAACGTTCGATGACTCCTGCTCCGCGATGCGGCTGCTTCGAATTCCGAAATACGTCGATGCTGCTGAAATACCACGCTGAAATGCTTGCAGCTACGGTTACGAAGTGCGAATCGTCGCGGAGGTGCCGGAAAAAAATGGTAATCGGGGAAAGGGAAAGGAAAGGGACTCGGGCGTAGGGGTGGCTGGTACAGATGCGCCGAAGCTCACCGTTACCGGGGCACCTCGGCTCGTTCCTTATTCGACGATTCGTGGGTGCTACTGATGATCCCCTACTCACGTATTCGAATCGAATCGAGAGTCAAATCCTCGTATTTGGATGCGGCGAGACGCCGCGGGATACTTCCTCGTGGTTCGATAGGCGTGGGCCCTTCGTTGATTTGAAATTTTAGATAACTTAATCCGCTCGGCTCGGCTCGGAGAGACGAATCAAAAGTCACTCCGCGCGACCAAGCGACGAGGACACCGAGGGAACGCGGTCCGTTCTCGCGGAGGTCTCTCCCGTTCCCGAGGACTCTCTTCCATTACCCGCACGAGTCCACCCCCGCGAGAGCTCCGCGATCCCGAGTCCACGTGGCCGGGGTCCGAGCGCACCGACCCGGAGCTCGAATGAGACGCGGAGAAACAAAAAGAGCGGGGAAAGAGAGCTACGGTATTAATTACAGCTCGCATCCACCGCGCTAGGCCACCTACGGTCGCGCTTTGCATACGCTTGCGAGTTGCGCTCGCGGTTCGTCTCTCCGCTTTGGGCATTCGTGAAATGACGCCCGAGCGTCCCCCGTCGTTCTCCCGGCTCGCGGGATCGCTCTCTCACGGCCGTGGGGGGAAACGACGACGACGACTCGCGCGGGTCGACGAGGCTGATTATTTAGGCAGCGAATGTTTAATCGAAGCATTGTATCGGCAGTCTTCGCCCCGGGTCCGCAGACTTTACTCGGGACAGAGGTGGACGCCTCCTCCTCCTCCTCGTCCTCCTCCTCTTCTTCTTCTTCTTCTTCTTCTTCTTGTTTATTTATTTGTTTATTTGTTTATTTGCTGGTGGCTGATACCTCATTACCGCGACAGATCCAGCGATAAGCGCAGCGTTCTCGGAAACACACAATGCGCCCCTCCTCGTTGTACCTCCTCGAGGCCCGCGAGCGGGCGGCCCCCCGCCGCCGGATCCTCTTCCTCTGCCTCCTTTCTTCTGCTCGTTCCGTACCTCCTCGATTCCTAGATTTTCAACCGCGTTCCCCCGACAACTGGCGTCATCCTCCTTCCAAATACCTACCCCCGTTGCCCGATCCCACGACCCGAATGCCGAACAAGTACCGACCCATCGATTATCCCCCTGCTCGCGCGACGACGAAAGGCCCTCGCGCTCGATATATGCACGGACTGCCGCTCCTCGCGGGAGCAGCTAGCTAGCCCCGGCCGATAGTCCCGAGAGAGAGCCGGTCGGGATATAAATCTTTATTAGCAGCGTTCGCCGCGTACATATTTCGGGGAAGAACAAAGTTCTCGAAACGCGGCGGCGGCGGCGGCCGATTCGCGTTCGCGTTCGGAAGGGATTCTTCCTCTTCTCTCGCTCCCTCCGTCTCCTCGAATAGGAGGGAATGCTCCGCATTCGCATAATGCTGACCGCTTATTTACCGCTGTAGCTTTCGATGCTAATATCGCGGTGGCGCATGCCGCGGCGATCTCTCGCGCAACGAGGGTTGCGAGAGCCGCTCGCCTCGGTCCCCCCATCTACGACCGGAGTGGCTGCTATAATAATGCCCCGCGCTCGCTGTTCCATGCCCAATTACAACAGTTTTTCGCACTCCGAGATTTATACGCGGAAACGGTACTGGTACGTGCCGTAGCCTTAATTAGCGTCATCTTCCTTGCTCCCGCGCGCTTCGTTGATCCTGTTACCAGAGCCGAGAAATTCCCGAAGGTGCGCGCGATGTCCGTCGCATTTTTGCGACGCCCCGTCTCTCGGGGCACCAACTCTCGAGATCCGTACCTACCTCTCGGCGTTCTCCACCCGCGGAATACGCGAGCGAGGCGATCGCGCGACGAGTGCCGAGGATAAATTATCCTTCTTCGCGCATCCTTCTCGAGAGAAACGGGGGGGGGGGGGGGGGGGGGGGGGGGGAGAGAGGGAGAGAGAGAGAAAGGGACAGACAGATATGCACGCACGGTAATCGCGACCAGCTCCGCGGATACCTCCTATCCGCGTCGCCACCGCCGCCGCCGCCGCGAATCGTTTGTCTAGGAAACCTTCTTTGGCGCGCAGGATATATCGCTTCCAGAAACTGCACCCAGGTTGGAGCGTCCGCGAACGGAATTAGAAATAAGCCGCTCGCGAATCGATGCGCTCGCGATTCGATGGCCGCCGCGCGGGTCGGACGAGCAGCGTGTCTCGTTTAATTAGCATCGATATCGCGGAAGACGAGGAGAGAGCCCGGTGACAGAGTTACGAGTTCGCGGGGCCGGAGCCGGGGCCAGGGGTGACGAGACGCGGCGAACCCGGTGACCGACGAGGCTGCGCGAGAGAGTACAGAGGTCTAATTAAATTAATCCGGGAGCGGCTACTCGTTCCTCGCGTCCCTCCCTACGCGTGTCCCCCCCCCCCCCCCCCCCCCCCGCTTCGCCGTGGCGCTCGAACAACCCGAAGGCCTCGAGCTGCGCGCGCGGAGGCGTCCGAAGGGTCATCCCCGGGGTCACCCCGGGATCCTCGTCACCCGCGCTCGATAGGCCCGATGGATACGTGGGCCCCGTACACGGGGCAACGTTCTCTCTTCCTCGTCCTCGTGCCATTAAACTCGATCGGTTCGCCGAAGAAAAGGATCTTCCCTCCGCAAACGTCGCGTATCGCAACCTCTCCGCAGGCGAAACGCTGCAGGTTGATCGATCCGTTGATGGACCGACGATTTACCGTCTGCCTCCGAACGGGGGGAAACGAGGGGAGGGGAGAAGAGAAACGAATCGCGGAGAGACGAAAATGACGGAGGCGAAATCGGTCTCCTACCGAATCCCTCCCCCTCCCCCGACACCTCTTTCCTCTCGGGCGATATCCGTGAATCCGCAAACGCGCGAGGTAGCAGCCTCCTACACGCAAAATCTCGGGACCACCTCACGCGATGCGAAAGATCAGCCGTCGAGGGTGACGCGAGCTCTCGGTATTCTCCGTCAGCGCCCATCGACGGCTCGACCTATTCGAGAAGGCTCGTTTCAGGACGAAGTCGTTTCAATTGGCAAAGGAGGCCCCCACCTCTCCTCTCCTCTCCTCTCTTCTGCTCTCCTCTCCTCTGCTCTCCTCCCCGCTCCTTCAGTCTTCTCTTCTCTTCTCTTCTCGCGCGGTTGCAAGACAGCAGCAACGACTAGCCTGGAAACGGATGATTTGTCCTCGGCACGGAGGGTCGTTAGCCGAGAATCGTTCGATCGCGAAACGTCGTCGATCGCTCGATGATAGTAATCCTCGCGAAGTAGGGAAAGGAAACGAGCGACGGGGCGCGGAGGTAGGACGCGTAGGTACGTTATAGGTTGGTATCGGTATCGGTATCTACCGCGTGGTAGGTGGGTAGGTGGCACGGGAGGCGATGCGCGAGACGATACGCGTTCCCGTCGACCCCCGGGTGTTTCCCCGGTCGGTACGGTTGGCAGCCGCGCGTAGACGTGACCGGACGCGGAAGCGCGGCGGTCGGGGTCCCCGCGATGTCCGCGACGGTAGTAACACCGGTGGAATCAGCATCGGCTTGTATCCAATCAATATCGCGTTTCTCACCTGACACTTCCTCCTCGCGAGGTTCGCCGAGCGCGCGAGTTACGAGCTGTGCTAAATGGAAACTCGGGTCACCGTGCGGGGCGCGCGCATGCAAACGGCTCGCCGCTGCCGCCCGTACTATACGGCGAGAACGCGCGCGCTGCCGCTCGTAACGGGGCTGCTGGTCCGTAATACCGCGGGACACGGAACAGCTATCAGCTGCCAGTTCCCGATGCCCATCCGCGCGTTTCTCCCCGTTGAATCGATTCTCCACGGCCGCGCGGTATATTCGCACGCAAATCGACAAATACACGAGCGACCATATAGAGGTGCCTCGATATGTCCGCCGAGTAACGCCGACCGGAGAACGCCACGTTCGAGAGGAGTTCTCCGCTCCTCTGTTCGCGCATCCGACGCGATGCAACGGAACGTGTCCGTGCGCGCGTTCCTCGCTTCTCGGCACTAAATATCACCGCGGAAGCTCCGAGAACGTACCGACATAATAACTAACCGCTCGGACAAATTGAGCCCAACATTTACATACGTCGCGCCTCGATGCGATGCGATGCGTTGCGCGTACCGTGTAGCGTCGTGCCGTAAACCCGAGATGGCGAAGTCTAAGCACTCTCGCATGACCGAAACGAGCGAGAGAATCTTATCTGCGATGCAGCCTCGCGTTTCCACGAAAAGAAGAAAGGAAGCTGCGCGGAGAGGAGGAAAAAAACAACAACGCAAAAACCCCCGTACATACCGGGCGTAAAGCAACGCGCATTCCTGGCTCTCGAATACGCTCGTTCGTCAACGCGCGAGCTGCCTAGCGTTTCGCGACGTCGCGCATCCCTTAACTACCATCCTCCTCGCGCTACCGAGGGAACGGGGAAACGATACGACGCGAGCCCTTCGGTGCACCACCACCACCGCGCGCGCGCGCGCGCGTATCTTCGGTAGCCGCGGGGTAGCATCGGCGTCTAGTCCCAACGGTCGTTGAGCGATACGGAGGAGAGTCGGTGAAACGGGGGAGAAAGATGACGCATGGGACGTGGGTCTCGTCGCTTGTCCGTTGAATTACGAGGAAAGGTGGGGAAAAAAAGTAACGTGGATGCGATTCGTTTTCGTACGGGAGTGCGCGGGGTAAATTCGCTCGAAGAAAGACGACGCGTCCGTTGGGGGCGGATGAGCCGATTGTAAATGGGAAGACACGCGACCCCCGCGGTTCTCGTACAAGTGCAACCCACTCGCTCCTCCGCGCATAGATCGGTGTAGGCGCGCGTGCATGCCTCCGCTAACTTTAATAAGCCAGCGCGTGTGTCCGCGCGGACACGCGTGTGCTCCGAACCCCGGCATACATAATTAATATTTAAACAAGCAACGTCGGCGCTTCAGTCCTCCTGACCATACCGACCATCCCGCATCCTTTCGACCGTCCTGATCTCCCGGTTCGCTCGTACTCGCTGCTCCTCGACGCACACGCTCGCACCGTTTCTCTCTCTCTCTCTCTCTCTCTTTCTCTCTATTTATCCGTCCGTCCGTCCGTCCGTCCGTCCGTCTCTATCTCTCTCGCAGCAACAAACGTACGCGCGTACGTACGGTCGCTTACAATAGGTAATTAGGATGTGAGTACCCGCCATAAATAAGTCGAGTTTGTCGGTCGAGTCGCGGAAAAATCCACGGACTCGCGTTACCTGCTTCCGCGCCGTTCGTACGTTCGCCGTCGAGGTCCGCGATCGGTCCGCGTGAGCGTCGCGATCGGTGGGAAGGACAGTCTTTTTTACCCTTTTTTCCTCCTTTTTGTTCCGTGATTTTTTCTCTCCACTCTCCGCCATCCGCGAGGGGAACTCTCTCGTGGCTGTGAGGATTGAAAAGCGGAAGCGTTTCGATCCACGGGATCGTTTTCATTGACGGCTTCCAATTAATTCGAATATTCGATCTTCGGCGCAGATGTTATCGGATCGTTCGGTCGGTAACGATTAACCGTAAATGGAATAGCGACGTTTCGATCTCGGTTTCGATTGGTCGAAAAGAGAAGAGGTCGTTCGTTTCGTGGAAACGGGAAAGCGACTCGATCGATCGAAACGCGGGGATAATTCCGATGGTGGAATCGATAAGTCGGCTGGCTCGTGTTTTATTTCATTAAAACGTAACTTCTCTTTTCCTCTTTTCCCGCGGTGTCTCGGTCGTTTCTCCCTCTCTCTCCCTCTCTCTCTCTCTCTCTCTCGCTCGCTCTCCGTCACTTCTACGCCCGGGAAGTCTCGTGTTTCTTATTTCTCCGCCGAGTTTTCGGAGCTCGGATCGTACGTTATCACTGGAAGTAAATCGGGAGCGTATTCGTGGCGGCCGAGAGGATATCTATTGAGTTATGTGTCGGCGCCCGTCGTAGAAAATAATAAATAAATATCGTTTGCCGCGGAGACGCCCATACTTTAATAACCAAGAGCCAAAATATAAATAAGCTTGGGTAGGCAGGGGCCGTGGGCCAGAGGCCGAAGTGAAAAAGGGACCAAAACGCGGCCGGCTTCGGAAAGTTCGATTAGAGTTTTTGTTCGGAGCTCACGGGCAGCTCGCTTCGCCTCCTCGTCTCTCTCATTTGCGCACCGACGGATCATCCTTTTTTTCCCCATCCTCTCTTCGCCGAGACTCGATTTTTTCTCCTCTCTCTCTCTCTCTCTCTCTCTCGCATCTCGCTCTCTCCATCTCCGCATCGCGTTCTCCGTTCGTCACCGTCGTCGCCAGAGTCCGGTGCTGAATTTTCGGCAGAAACGAGAGACCACTTCTTATCAGACGCCGCATCGCGAACGGAACAAGGAGAGAAAAAACCGCGTTCGCTAACGGTGCCACGAGTCTTCTCGCGCTTCTCTCATTTTCGTCGAGTTTCCCCGGAAAAACGTCCCGTTGTCCGCTCGTCCAGTCTATTTTCTCTCAATTTTTGTTAACGACAGACTTTCGAGAAGCAATCAACCTGCCTCTGGCTGACGTACGGCTGGAAAAGGTAGACGGTGGGTGTAAGGAACGCCATTAATTTATAGATGACGGCTGCCCTAATAGGATACTCTCTCTCTCTCGGTCCGTCTTTCCCCCTTTCTCTCTTTCTCCCAACGAAACTCCGGCAACTCCGCGCGCGCGCACCGTGTTTGCACAACAGAGGCGAATCGTTTTCCGTTACTCGCTGCGAAATTTATGGAAACGAGTGACAAATTGCCGAAGGAACCTTCCTCTTCCGGCTACGTCTTCGGGGAGGTCCCCGACGAGGGCCGCGGGCAGCTCGATCCGTCGTCTGGTTTCGAGAGCCTAGTTTGCTCCGAGTGAAATCCCCTTCGACGATGTTCGCGGAGGGTGCGTCGGTCGAAACCGATCTCGGGGAATTTCGGGCACGCTGACAGGAGCGTCGTAGGTCGAAAGGTCCGGAGGTCGTTTTTGGGCGTGGTAGCCGTTGCGTCTACCTGCGTTATCCACCTCCTCTCTCCGTTCGCGGCCGGGGAAAAAGGAGATTTCTGGTTCTACGAGGCCCCAGGGTCTTGCCCAAACCATCTATTTTTTGCCCGAGCCTTCAGGGCTATCCAAAACGCGCGAGTGCGCCTACCCGCGAGCAAGCAGCCCATTGTCTTACCTTCTGCGTCGCGCCTGCGGGTCGCGTCGTTCCGTTCAAATTAACCCCCGAGGTCGCACCCCCCCCCCCCCCCCCCGTTGTTGCCGAAGATATTATTTTTTCGCCGACGTTGCTTACTCGAATCCTCGCTGGTAGTTGACGACGCTGCGAAAACGACCGGCGATATCCAGCCTCCGGCCAACCGTTCCGAACCACGCGCGCATCATTCGCCTCTCTCTTTCCGCGTCCATGGGATTCGCGCGGCGCTGGGGCGCGATACCGCGAAACACTCGGCTACAACAATCGTGCGCTACCATTAAGCCCCGAGAACAAATTCCCGGGAACATTGCCTCGAAATATTAATGGGATCGGCTTTCTGCGAACTCGACGAAATTGCACCGACTTCCACGGAACGAGAAATCGAACAATTTCGAGGGAGAGGGAAAAAATGAACGATCGGTCAAAAAAAAACACCCGAAGGTAGTTGCGGCGGTGGTAGCACGCCTTTGTACGTTCAACTCTTGGTCCGAAGTTGACAGTGCTCTATAAAGCAGGAATGCGGTGCGCTTATGCAGTCCGGATAACTCCGGTCTCGAGACGAGTCCATCTTCCTCCTCCTCCTCCTCCTCTGCGGCTCCTTCTTGCTCATTTTCTCCGCGCGTTCTCCTACGACCTCGCCGTCCCGATGGTTTCCGGAGTTTCAACGCTGGTTGCGTTTCAGCGAGGCTCTGCTGCCCATCTCTTTACGGGAAGGCTGCCCGTACCTAAGTATACCGCGACGCATAGATACATCAAGGAGGAACGAAGACGAGAGGTCAGCCGATCGTCGCGTGGCGAACGATCGCGCCTCCGGCATGTACGACAGCGTCGCGTTTCACCGAGAGGAAAACTCGATGCGCGAACAGTTTTTCTCCGCGATTACTTCGGCGATAAATTAACTCGCGCGACTCTGCCACACCGGCCGCGACACGCGAACGCTACTTTCGCGCTTTCGCCGAAGCGCAGCCCGAGAAACCTGCTGATGAAAGTTTCTTTTATTTTTCGCAGGTAAGACGCAACGCACGCTCGATAAGTTCACCACGAGCCGGTCGGTTCGCCGGAGACACATCGAACTCTCCCCCCCCCCCCCCCTTCCGTAAGTCGATTATTACATTTTACTAATTGGTAATTACCAACCCGAGCTACCATTCGATCCCTGTGGCCGCCTTGGTACGCCGGCTACACACCCCGAAGACGAGGAACTCGCGGCGCGAGGCGAGAGGAAAAAAGAAACGACTCTCTGCCGGGCGCGATCCGAATAATTTGTCCGGCTAACGAGCACCGCGCTAATTCCAAAGTAGCCAATGAATTCCGTGAAACGAATCTTACCCTTCTTCGGGTCTGCCTCTCGGCGCGGCTCGTTGCAACACGGACACCGCGCCAGACGTCCTCGCCATCCAGTGCGTCGTACCCCCACGTAACGTCGTCGGCGTCGTCGTCGTAGGTAGATAGGTAGGTAGGTAGGTAGGTAGGTGACTACCTACCCGGACCAACCTTCGATGATGATTTTTTACGAACGGAGGATCTCGTTAGCCTCCCCCCCCCCCCCCCCCCGCTCGCTCCATCTGTCCATCTCTCGCCTTTCGTCTCTCTCTCTCTCTCTCGATCGGGTCTCCGGGTCGGCGAGGAGGGACATCGCGCGGAGAGTAATAATTTCAATGATTGCGTCCTAATAACAGCCGAGTCTTTTCGTCTTTTCGGTTAGCTTGGCCGTGTACGTTGGTGGACCCTAATGCCGAACTAATGCCCGGCGTACTAATGTACTCGGCGTCACAGCGCGAGCCGTGTGGGTCGCCGCGCGAGAAGGTTCGTGGAGAACGTCCAGCGGATAGGAGCCGTCGTTGGTCACGATTAGCCCCGGCGTTATCCCCAGTTTGACCACCGGGTACCTCTACGACCGGGACCGGGACACCGGTCGTGTTCTCGGCACGTCATTGCCGAGTTCCTAGATCCCGAGCTACCATGTAATTATCCTCGGAAGGTCCCTCCGAGTTCCTCGCTCCTCGCTCCGCGCGCGGGGTGCGGGCCGCGGGGTACGGGGTACGCGTTACTGCAACGTCATCTATCTACGCCCCCCACTCCCGTTCGAGCGAAGAATTATTCTTCGAGGAATGGGAACAACGAGGAGACGGCCAGGCTCGTACGCGTTCGGACGCGCGCATCTCGTTTCTCGACGGGAAGAAACGAGCTCGCTGCTCGAGCTTCCGTTCGTTTCGCGACCAGTCCGCACCCCCCGGCACACTCCGCTCGTTTGCTCCTCTCTCGATAAAACTCGAGCGTCGCGTGTGATTCGTTACGTTCGTCGAGATACCGATGGTAAAAAACAGCAGAGAGCGACCGATCGAGCCGGGGCGGTTAAGAACGATGACTGGTCAGCTGGTGGGACCAGGGCCCGATACGTCGGCCCGGCAACAAAGGGGGGCTTTCGGGGTGGATTCACGGGACTACGGTATACTTAGCATTTTGCCTCACCTTCGAATGATTATGATTAGCCAGCATTCCTAAGAACGAGTCTCGGGGTACCGTCGAATCCCGCCTCCCCGAGTGCCCTCGGTTCGATCGCGTGGAAGCATCGCGTCGCTCGACGGAGAAACCGAACGAGCGAATCGCGATCCGCCCGGCAAGAAGGTACGACGGTGAGTTTTGGGCGCGAGGAACGAAAACTCGCCGGGAAAATCGCGAGGAAGATTTTCTCGACGAGAAGGACCTCGTCGCCTCGATGTTGGCCCGTTGTTGCCGTCGAGAGACGCGACGAGTCGTTGATAGTTGCCCGAGAGGGACGCGAGCGACGCCTCGGTCGAGGAGGAGCGCCGCGCGCGGTGCTCCGAGGTCTAGGAAATTGAGATATTCCCGAGGATCGCGCGCAGGGGAACGATGAAACGAGGCGAGGGGAGGGTAAAAACAGGCAGATAAAGATAAAGGGATCGGCGGGGTAAAAAAAGGAGCGAGCGGAGGATCGAATCTACGATTGTTTTTCAAGATATCCGAAGAAGTGCTCCACCACACCTCGGAGAGCCACCGAGGAAAAGAAAGTGGCTTTAACGGGTAAAAGCTGGAGTAAGCCACAGGAAGGTCTAATTGTGAGACCGGGGCCCATTACCGAGTCCAAAATTACAGGGCTCAGAGCCCCGACCGTCCATAGATGCTAGCGTGCGCTTCTTCTTCTTCGCTCGGTTCAGCCCGAGCATTCCGAGAATATGGCCTCCTTATTATGCCATATTTTCCCTCGTGTCACTTCGCTCCACGCGTCCGTCCGTCCGTCCGTCCGTCCGTCCGTCCGTTTCTCGTTCACCGTCATCGTCGTTTCGACCATCGCGTTAATTATCGCCACCTCGTCTCGCCTCGCAGCGAGCGAACGGATCCAGGGGTGTCGTGGCCCCGCCGTCGTTCTCGCGCCTCTCCGAGGTCCGGCTGGCGGAGAACGACGAAGCTGCGATGGACGAATCGTTGGGGGAAGGTCGCGAGGTAGCGACAGCAACGTCGGTCGGGTGACCGTTGTTGGTCCTCGAAAGTCCTCGCGGAGGCTCGCCCGCTACCCGCGTCGGGAAGATCGGGACGGAGGAAGCGAAAAGGCGAAAGGCATGGCGAGGAATGACGAATATGCGGGAGCAAGAAACAAAATCGTTCCGCGTTGCCGGGTCATTTTTCACGAATGCTCCCGATCGCGATCCTTAACCTCGCGATCTCCGGTCCACGTGCTCGGATGAATAATAACGGTGCTCCCGACGACGGGAAGAAATTTCTCTCAACGGTCCACGGCTGACGTAACAGCGGGCAACTCGGCTGCCTACCTCCGCTACTCTCTTCTGCCATCCGGGGGATGCCGTCGGGACCGACGACGCGTCGTCTCGCCGATATCGATCAATCTCGATTTGTTCGCCCGTCGCGCGATAAGGGCAAACGTGTCGCCGTAACGGTAGCCGGTCGAAACGAGGCGATCGCGCGTTTCAACGGGGGTGGCGACGGCGACGGTGGTCGTCGTCGAGCGTGAACGGAGAATTTTCGCGCCGTTCGTTTCGTAGGAATGCTCGATCTGTCATCGGGGGGCCGTCCCGGGGCTATTAATCAGACCGTCGTCGCGTCGTTCCTTACCGATGCGGTCGTTCGCCGGTGACAAAGAAGCAAAAGGACGCCGCTGCGCGCACCCGACGGATCTCTCTTCCAAAAGGTCGCTCGAACGGAAGCTCTGCATTCTCTCGGCGTTGCGCTCGCGTGCGAAACCGGCCGATCTCGATCGCGTCGGCGATGGCGTTGGAGGAGGGTGAAAAGCTGCAAATATGTACCTCGTTGGCGAGGTTCGCTGCGGCGATATTTGCGGGGGGAGGGGCAACGACGGGGAGCAGCGGCACCTCCGCACCTCCGGCGAACGGGAGAGAGACTCGAAATCGAAATCGTCTCTCGGCGCAGCTTCGGAGGGAAACAAAAATCGGTGGAATACATAAATCCGAGAGTTTTTTTCGTCCGAGAATTAGACGCTCATTAAACCGGAGGGGCTTTTCACCTCGCGCGCGGTGCCTCGCCTCGGTGGCCGCGCTCAATGCGATGCGAGGCGAGTACGCGGCAACCGCGTATACCGAACACACCGAATACCACGGACTCGTCATTAAATATGGCCGTTTCTTGGCCGAAAGAACGTATAGTGTAATTTTAGGCATAACGTTTTCGACGACCTCTCGCTCTCTCGAAGCCACGAAACGGACAGCTCTTACGCGCGCGCGGCCGCATCTGCGCGCACCCGTAGGCCCGTGTCTTTCCGGGCGGAGAGAAAAAAACCGAGAGAGGCGAGAGGGAGATGGAGGAGAGGCGTGTGGGTCTGGTCCGCGATCGGGCGGACGAACGGATACACGAGCAATTTGTACGCAGCCGAAATACAATGATCCGAAATGTCATTGACGGGAAAGCGATAGACCACTAATGATACTTCTTCGCGCTTGGGTAAAAACTGCCGTACGCTCTGTTAGAAGCCTCTCTAGGCAGTTGCCGGTCGCCGATTGAATTCGTCGGGAGAATAATAATGTCGAAATTGCTTTATTACGCCGAGGTATATCTTCTTTATTTGTTCATGCAAGTCCGCGGCGACGTGGTAGCGAGACGACGGCGGAGGGGAGGCGGCGGAACGAAAGCGTGCGAGGGTAACGGGCAAGTCGTCGCGGGGCGGAGGGGGCCGAGCAAGAAGATGGAAAAAAACACGGCCGAAGCCTCCGCGCGGCACTTTGTCGAGTCTTACGGACATCCGCAATTCACGATAGCTTCTCCCCTCGCGCCCCGCGAGCGAGCCTTATCTCGATCGAAATAACGAATATACGAAAGCGGCGGGGAAAAAAAGGGAAAAACGACGGAGAAAAACCCGAGGCTGGAGCCTTTGTTTCACCCGTAGTCCTCGAAGCTTCCGATCCGGCCGCTACACGGGGTTTCGGCCGCGAAGGTGGAGGAGCGCTCCGCTGCTCCGTAGTTCCTCCCGGCACGCGCAGCGAGCATCCAGGACGGCGTCGATCGATCGTAATTAGTTATTCGACGCGAGAAAGAGATTCCGAAAGTCGGCGATACCACGCGGCCTCCTCTCTCTCTCTCCCTCTCTCTTTGCCCGTATACCGCCCGCTTTTCGATCCCGGGCGTCGAGAACGCGGTGAAAATCGGCTCGCCGAGAAACGGGTAGATGTGAAAGATTCGAGGCCTCCTCGCGGTGTGTTGTTTTTGTCGGTATCCATCTCGGTCGCGCGGGCTCCTACGAGCCTCACAATGGCTGTTGACACGGTTGCGTGGAAGCATCGCTGCCCGATCGTGTCCCGGGCGCGGGGCGGTGCGGGCGGCTTCCATTGTCGACGACAATGTCGACCATTGTCCGGCTCCTCGGTCCATTAACCGCCTAAACGCATTGATTTTACTAAAATCTCGGAGCATTCGAAGGTTACATCATTATCGATCTCGTACGGGATGCTCCGGAATTCCGTGAACTTCTTTGCCCTCGGGTCCGTTAGCAGCTCCGTGCTCCTCTTCTCCCTCTCGCGCCCCCCTGCTCCCGTTCGTCGCGCTCTCCTCGCGGGGCCCGCGTCTCGGACGGACTCGGTCCCGGTTTCTTCCCCCGGTCGCCGCCTCGTGGCCGACGATCGGAACGCTCCCCCGGACGCGCGAGCGGTCCCCGCGGGAGGGTGGCGAGCGCGGAGGAACAGCGCGCGGGCGCGTGGTAGACTAATAATGAGTTAAATGCAATTAGGCCTCCGATACACTCTCCTCTGTCGGAGAGTCCCGGGCGTGGGAATGAAATATTGTAATTCATTTAGACCCCGAGGGATAGCGGAATGCGTGGCGAGAGCAACGCGCGTTATCCGTGACAGCAGCGCTGGTTGCCTTCGGTTTCGGATCTTTTCCAACACCGACGAACCGTAGGGGCCATACCGCGCCTCTCCGCGCCTCTACGCGCAGCCTTTCCACCGATACCCGGCATTCTCCTCGTTCGCCTCGTTCGATCTCCTCTACTCGTCTCTCGCTCTCTTCTCTCCTACGAAACGAACCGAGAAAACGAGACCCCAGATGAATATCGGTTAATAGCTTTTTCAGGTGTTTAAGAGAGGTGGCAGCCGTAGAACCGTACCGTACGACCAGAGGAGCTGTTTAACATACCGTAATGGCCGATCCTCTTTTCTCTCCATTATCCTCGCGCGAATGTCATCGTCGCGGGGATGACGACAACGTCCCGGCCGACCCACCCGCCTCCCTTGCTTCGCTCGTCCTCGGCCGGGGGGGGGGGGGGGGGGGACACGCGTACCTACATTGTCGTCGACGAATCGTCGAAGCTGCGAGTACGCGTAAGGATAATTGCGCGTATATCCCCGGAGTCGTGATAACGAACAACGGGACAGAAATACGAGCGCGAGCGTCCGAAGGTTGGAAGTGTATCGTATCTTCGGCTGCGTCCTCGTGATACCATCTTATTATCGACGGGCTCGAGGAGACTCGCCTCGCTTCACATCGAAACGTCGCGCGTAACTTACCCGCTGGTAATTACGGACACTTCTCTCCCGGCGACGGGCTCGATAGGTTTCGAGATAGAAGAGCATCATCTCGCCACCTCGCCTGCGTCCGCGTCGATATCGGGGAGGATAGGAATACTCGCGGGAAATTTCAGCCTCGCCGAGGCGAACAACGGAGGCGCGAGGCAACAGCAGCAGCAGCAACAGTCCGGGGAATCTGAAATAAAGGAACTCGCATCTCCTCTTCTTCCTCCGCTGCTCCTTCCCCCCCCCCCCCCCCCCCTCGCCTCGGCCATCTCTCCCTCCCTCTTTTATAGATAACTGCCGAAGAACGAACATGACTAATTACCAGCGATCTATCACACCGCTGCGTTGGGGTCAGTTCGTTGCGAGGCTCCGCTGCGCGGCAGCCGTTTTCCAACCTCGACTCTATCGTTATATCATCCTCCTCGGATGCCGCCCCTCGTATTCGTATGCACATCCACGCGCGCACGCTCGTACGTAGATGCGTACGCGCGTACGTACGCCGCGTACCCAGAGGTTCGACGACGCGGCAAGTTCTATGCGACTATCACCACCTCGATCATTTTTATTTATCTCCACGTATTACGAGGCTGGAAGCAATTATCATTCCTGAAAAATCCGCTGCCGGAGCGAAGTAGGTACGAAACGCGTACCGAGTGGAACGCGAGCTTCGAAACCGATACCGGTTTATCGATGCGCCGGGTCGCGCGAACCGCTGGAAAAGCCGGCGGACGCACGGATCGGACTGCGGGAAACCTAGCTAGCTTGCCTGCAAATGCCGAACGGGGGGGAGCTTTCGTCGCGACGAGCTTTCACGACGAATCGGAGCGGACGGCGAATCGTCGTCTGTCGGCAATTCACAAACATGCGGGAACGAAGCTTTACGACGTTTCGAAGATTTACCGGTTTTGTCACATTTAATGGGATGGGAAATGTCCGGCGTAATTCCACGGCGTTTTACGGGAATTCGTCGAGTTTCGTTAGATACAGCAAACGAATGTCGCGAGTTTTACGATTCGATGGAATTCGATGAAATTTCGAGTCGATATCGCGACCCGCGGGATCTATCTCGAAGGTCGTATCGATCCCGCGCTAATCGAGGAACATACAACGAGAGAGGTTATTATTTTCTCGTCGATTTGTTCATTTTTATCGATTTATTTCGTCGTTCTTTTGTTTTTTCTTTCTATTTTTTCCACGCGCGACGTTACGTGCCGACCGAAAGGTGTGTATCGTTGCGGGATAGGTACTCTCCGTTCCCGCCGGGTCTCTCAGCGTCGTGAAGGCTCTCGCAATTATACCGGGAGATTAATGAGGCGACGTGTGAATCAAGAGAGAGCGAATATCGCGCGCTGCCTCTCGTCTCCAGCCTAGACGTGGCCTAGGAAACCCGGTTTGTTTTGTGAGAGACGGACGATGGCTGGAATCGAAGGGAGAACGAACTCGACCGCTGCAACGGAAGGATCGGAATGAAAAATCCGGATCGTATGCACGAGTTCGCGCACACGGCTCTGCGCGCGCACGTACACGCGGAGGAGTTGAAACGTGGATTTTTGCGGCAGCGGAGACCAGCGTCCCGGCTCTCCTCCGGCTCGACTCGAACCGACAATTATAACATCTCGTCCGTACTCCGCAAACTAGATACGTATACCTCGTACTCGAAGGTACGCATCAGCCCGTCGTTTTCCCTCGTTTTTACCGCGCGCGAAACTTCCTCGACGTTTACCGCGGCGCGGAGCGGTATCTCCCTCGGAGAGGAGAGGAGAGGAGTGGTGGCCAATTTTCTTACCGACGACGACGACGATCCGCGATCGGTCAACGGCCGATCGCGCCTCGTTGTTGTTTGCTCGGTTCTCGCACTCGCGTCTGGTCGGTTCTTCTGATATGGTAATATAATTCCGATGATCGGATGATCGGGCGAAGGACGCGCTCGCCACAGGTCAGCGCGATCACGGAGCCGATATATTTTTTTAGACCGAGAAACGAGGGGATACCGCTCCGGTGTTTGTTAATTACCGATTTCCCTACCCACCTCGCCCGGGACGCGGTAGATTAATTATGAGCTTGCACATTGCGAGGACGTCGCGTAGACCGAGCTTCGATCCTCGTCCGACGCTCGGCTTAATTATTTCTCGAAGATGACCCGGAGACCGAGTTCCCTGCGCCGCGGCGACGATCCTCGGTAGCGCAAAAAGCGGGGGGCGCGTCGAAAATCGGTACCGGCGTCTAGCTGCCGATCGCGCGACGCACGGAAAAAATGATCCCATCGTCGGGGGGAGGCTGACGCTCGGGTACCTACCCGCGAAGCCCGGCGACGCGAGCAGGCAGGTAGACGCGCTGGCAAGCAAGCGAGCAAGTACGAACGTAAGTAAGTAAGTAAGTAAGTAAGTAAGTAAGTAAGTAAGTAAGTAAGTAAGTGCAAGCGCTGGCTGCTGGTCCCTGAACGGAAGCTGCCGCGTCAGGGCCCGGGGGTCCGATCCGAGATTAGGGACCCGTATGGTAGCGCGCGCGAGGCCCGAGTCGCGGAGACTCGAACGAGCGGGCCCGGTCCGACGAGCCGAGCCCCGCGCGCCGGTTCTGCCAGCGAAAGCCGTGCCGGCGGCCCGCAAAATGATCAAAACGCAAATTTCATACATTATTTTCACTTTAAGGCTACCGTATCGCAATTTATGAGAGGGCCACGATTTATGCCAGCGCAAAGCCGGAGCTACAGCCGTACCACCGAACGGGCAGTGGCCAACGCGATCCCGAGGAACGTTGTATCAAAATGTTGTACGTCCGAATCGTTTATGCCAACAACCGTTGAGTTGTGGCGCACACCCGAGCCCCGAGGCCCCGAGACTGCCGGGGGGGTACTCTAGTCGCTCTAATCGTTCCGCTCGTTTCGCCCCGCGCGACTCGAGATCCTAGTCCCGAGGAGCCAGTTTGCCGCGGAAAATTCCCTGGCTCGCGATTTCTCTTCACCCCTCGCCAAATAGCGTAACCGAGACGCGAAAGCTCGCGCCGATCCGCCGGTCCTCGCGATTCCCCCCCGCCTCCTCCCAGAAGCTGAAGCGAGACAACGGCGCGAGGTTCGCGAGTTGAAGAGAGAGAGAGAGAGAGAAAAAGGAAAGGAAGGTTCGCGGCGGGGAGGGCGACGCCCGTTAGATCCGGCGAAACCGGCGATAAAAGAAATCTTTACGCGATAGTTATCGTTCGTTATCACAAAAATCAAGATTTCGCCGGACCCGCGTACGTTCCTTAATTAATACGGGCATTTAACGCTTCGGTCTCGCTCCGTTAAACGGTTCGAAACGAGTTTCCACCGTGGTTAAAATCCTCAGGAATCGTCGAGGTCCTTCGAAGCCACGGGTCGTCTCGTAAACCCTTCGCTTTACGGGCCCGAAATCTTCGAGCCAGTGACCCGATCTCGCCCGCGTACAAAAATTCTCTCTCTCTCTCCTCGCGTTCCGGACCCTCCGCGCGATCGATCCTCTTACACGCGCGCATACACGCGCGTACGAGAGTGTCGTTCCCCGAAACGAGTGTCGTCCGAGTTCGAGCCGTAGCAGAATTCGGCCCAGCCTCCCCGCGCTCGTATTCCCGGCTCTTTTTCCTCGCAGCCCCTCCGCCGTCCTCCGCGCGGACTTTGACCGGTCATTTCGCGATACCCTGGCAAACCTAATTAGAGACGAAACGAGACCGTGGCTGCTGTCCGCCGTGTAAATTAAGAAAAGAAAGGAAAAAATCGCCAATTTCGTATTAATAGGACGCGAGGGAACCGCGCGCGACGATGTCGCGTTAATTCACGACTGTCAGCGAACCAATATCTTCCGCGGAGCGTAGTTCTCGCCGAATTCGACCCGGCGCGCATCCCTCTTCGTTGCCCCGTCGACTTGCCCTCGGGAACCACGTAGAAGTGACACCCGATCTCGCCGCTACTTTCCCATTTCTCGAACGGTCGCGCGTTTGTTCCTTTACGGGATCGTAAAACATCGACGGTTATTTCGTCCCGCGCGAGCGCGACTCGGCGACTACGCTTTTCGTCTGCGGTGCGGAAAAAAATTATTAAAAAAAAAAAACTCGGCGACCCGGTCAAACGATTAGTCTAAATCAAATAAACGTTCCGCTGAATTTCCACGACCAGAAGCAGCGGACCGCAGCGGCGGAGGTTCGCACAAATTACCGGCAACGTCCGTCGCGTACATCTTCGAGGATCGACGATCGTTTCCGCGCATTTGTCCCTCGGCGCAACGCGACGTTCCTGGAAAATCTTAACTCGCGGCGAAGAAACGAATGCTTCGTCGAACTCGTTGCGCCCGAAGACGAGTAGAGGACGACGCCGGCATTGTATTCATGGTTCGGTAAACGATGCGGTGACTCGCGTCACCAAACGACTTCGAGTCGTCGTCGTCGAGGCTTTCTGCCCCGCGAACGTACGAGATGACGCGCGATGCCTTCGATCCCCGATCGAAAAGTACCCGTCACGACGCGACGCGTCCCGCGATGATTTCTCTGCCACGCGATCTCCTTCAAACGCGGCGCTCGTGATCGATCGACGAGAGGCGAGAGAAAAAAACCAACGATCCGACCGGGTTAAAAATCGGGTCAAAAGTGTCTCTAGATGCTATCCACCGTGGAGAAAAAAATGCCACGGTCGTTGAACTTCGTTCTTCGTCTCGTCGAGGATTGACGTTGCTTATTGTGGAAAAATCGGTCGGCGAAAAAATTGGGGTTCGAAGGCGAATTGATAATTACTCGGCAGACGGCGGAAAATTGTACGATTTGCGATTTGATCGAACGATTTAACGCACCGGAGCGCGCGCGCACGCGATCGGTGCGCCGAGTCGGAGGATATGTCGCCGGACGAGAAAAATATCGCCTCGTTTCTCGATCAACGAGAATTTCATTACTCATCCGACCGAGGGTTATCCTTCGCGTTAATTTTCGCTTTATCCCTGCCATTTTATTTCCGCTCCGGTGCGGGTATCGGCGTTCGGGCGAATTTCGTACTCTTTTTCGTTTCTCCTTTCAATTTTATCTCTCGTCGCGCTCGTTTTTTGTTCTCATTATTCTCGCCTTAATATCCGCCGCGTTGTTTCGAGGGACGTTAACGCCTCGACCTTCAAAGATCGCCGACGCTAAAAGCGTGCGCACGCAACGGCGTTGATTGTAGCCCGAGAGGAGGAATAAAAAGATATTCAACGAGCGTAAATTTTCGGTATGAAAAATGAAAAATGAAAAGGTTCGCGGGCCCGGAGCGAGTCGGCCGCGGGTTGATATAATTCGAGCGAATAAGCGACGACGTCCGCGCGCGACGACGTCGAACGCGCGACCCCGCCGATGGTCCTGGAGAACGCGGCGACGACGACGGGGAAGGTGGGCCGGCGGGGGGCTGGGAGAAGGAGCCTCCGTTCCCTCGGACAGACGAGCTTTTATCTATATTTTACGGCCAATTCGCCCGGCAGACGCGTCTCGGTGTAATGAATATCCGGCACAGTCCCTCCTTCGCCCTCTCCCTCACCTTCTCGATTCTCTCTCCGTCTCGCGCGAGCCTCGATTCCAAAACGCGTTACGTCAGCCGTCCGACGACGATGATACGATTCGTTGGATATCTCGATGACGACGAGCGACGTTTACGACGAATCTGTCCGCTGTCGCGTCACCGCGTTCGGTAATCGCGGCCGCTTCCGGTTTCGACGCCCGAACAGAGACGAAAAATACGGAGCGGAGGTGGGAGAACCGTTCGCGTTCGACGACGCCGGATGTCGAACGTAATCGTTTCGTTGTGTCCGAACCGCGCGAGCATCGGCTACCAGATACGCGAGATCATAAATTATTCTTCGGAATTCCGACGTGGAATTTCATCTCGCGCTCACCCGGGTAACAAAGAGCCATTGGCCCAGGCTGGGCCTCCGAGTCTTGGCGCAGGACCACTGGCCGAGCCTTGGAAGCCCGCTCCGGGGCCTGACCTTGGGAAACAATAGAACCAGGCTTCAGCCGAGCCTTGGAAGACCAAAGAAACAAAGTACCGGCTCGAGATTGGGGAAACAAAAAAAACAATCGGTAATTTGACTCTGGCGCGCGACTATCCGTGTTCAATAACGAGTGAAAACATCAATGCGCGCGAGGTACCTACTCGACGTGCTGGCTCCCACATGCATTCGTTTATATTTGTTTCACATTTATATTTAGGCATAGGCATACAAGTATAAATATGATCGCGTAGTACGGAATACTTCGAGCATTTCGAGTCGAAATCTAATTCAACTTCTGACTAGTCGGCGCAATCACGTCGAGGCGGTGCCGCCGGTACCACGTTTTACCAAGTCCAACGCATCCTCTCGCCCGCCCCGCTCTTGCATCGGTCAGCGTTCGTAGAAAAAAACTCCGAATCCCATTTTTTGGTCTTCAAAGAGGCGGATGACGATCGGTCGCGAGGCTCCTGTACCCCGCGCGTGTTCGAAACGTTGGTCCGACAGAGCTCCCGTTCCCGTAGATGTGATCCTCGTGTCGTACAACCTTCGAGGGATCATCGACGCGCCTCGAAGGTTTCCCCTCGAAAGAGTTATAAAAACGTTGGTGTAGGAGAGGCAAGGGAAGTTGGAGCCGATTGTAACGCGTGTAAAATACGCGGCAACGCGTGGTCAACGCGCTAATCAACGTTCACGCCTGTTCGCCCTGATGTTTGGTGACGTTAGATTTGATCAGGGCGTATGGTAGGTAGCGTGTCCGTCCGTCGGGTTGCAGAGCCGCGAGATCAGGGGATCGCGTCGCTATCCGTTTCTATATCGTCAAACACAGGTTTGTACTCAACGTTTTTACAATATCTGTGAGAGGTCGACGTTAAGGGCTTCATTGTCCTCGGCGCGTAAAACCACGGACACGTCGTATTTCGTCGAACCCTTCGTTCTCCTTCATCTTCCTTCGGCAGGGACAGATTCTCGAAAATCGACGGACGTTTATCGCGCTCGTTTACACGGGCGTAAAACGAAACGCGTCCCCGTTACTCCGCCGTTCCTCCTCGTCGCGTCACTCCTGGCCCTCGCGTCTCTCGTTACGCGCGTCGCGCCCGTCACGAGGAGACGACGAAATAATTCGAAATTCCACAGATTACGAGAAGTGCTACCAGAATAACTCAATCTTGAACCCTATCGGAGAGTTTAAGTGTCGGTACGGTTTCGTTTCGCTGCTTATCGACGAAGAGAGCTCCGCCGCCGCCGCCGCCGCCGACGTCCGCAGCCGCGAGGTGGCCGCTCCCCCGTGCGCGCGTATAAAGTATGATTTCCCTCGGAAACGACACAAATTTTACGACCCTACGAACAACGGTGTCGCCGTTTAAACGCATTCCGTCGTTATTAGCGTTTTCCCCGTGCCCGATTCCTCGTCTACCGTCTCGCGCGCGCACCTCGGTACCGGGAGACGAGGAATCACGCTCGAAAGATTTCGGGGACACTCTCTCTCTCTCTCTCTCTCTCTCTCTCTCTCTCTCTCTCTCTCTCTCTCTCTCTCTCTCTCTCTCTCTCTCTCTCTCTCTCTCTCTCTCTCTCTCTCTCTCTCTCCGGCTTGACGAAGACCCTCGGGATATTCGAATGTATCCGGAGAAATAGATAAAGGACTCATTAAAGTTTTATCGCTGGCTGCCGGCTGCCTAATGAGCGCCCTGACACCTCGAGCAGCGGGGATGATTTCTATTGATCTATACGCACCGGCGATCGGATCCACGTTCCTCCTCCGTGGAAAAATTATAAAACGGAACGGAAAAAACGATGGAACCGATGCCGCAGACGTGCCAGGCAGACGCCGGTGTCATAAAACAAGCTCGTTGCCTCTAACTACCCGGCCACGGCTTACCAATGATATGCGTGCGATGCTCTCGTTTTATGTTCGCCTCTCGGGAAACGACGAACGACCGATTAAGTGCCCCGCCGACCGGAGCAGGAAAAAACAACTGTCCACCCTTATACAACGACGGGACGACGTTTGATGGTAGGTTGGCGTTGTAACTCAACGGCGACGGTTCCGTCGCGCGGGCGATTTCTCACGCGACGCGCTCGCTCTCGACGGCGTCGCTCGTCCAGAACTCTGGTTTCGGAGGTGGTGGGCCTTTGTTCCAAATGCACGCACGGATGACGCGCGTTCCACCCAGCCACCTTCGCCGTCGCCTCCAGATTCGATCTTTCCCCGAGCACGAAACCGAGTGCCCGTCGTTCGCGTTCTCCGTTTCGGCGAACGGAGCCAAAGAGCGCGCGCCCTCCCGACGACGATCCCGTCGAGACCCCTCGCCCGGACGGCTTCGAGTGCGCGTAAGTAGATTCCTTCCCCTATTTCACCCCGCGAGCGAGAGTCAACTTCCAGCGCTACCCGAAGGCCGACGGGTGTTGGCGTTGGTTTATGGGCATAACCCGAAGAGCAAACAGCATCGCGGCTCCGAGAGAAAGAGGCCGCCGCCGAAGCTGACGCCGGTAACCCCGGATCCGTCGAAGCTACGCGGACTTAGCACCGACGTGTTATATTGCTACTATACACCGTCTTGCTCTCCACCCCTTTTAAAAGCACGAAGTGCCACCGACGCGCGCGTCATCCTTGGCGGTGCTAAGTGCGCTAATCACTCGAGACGCGGTTCCCCGTCGGATGAAAATTCCTCGACGAGCGGACGTGGGCGCGAACCGCGTGAAATTTGCCGATCGAGGAATTTCCCCGCGTCCAGGAGAGAGAAGCGGAGAGATAGGTAGACGGAGAGGGGGAGCGCGAGCGGGAAAGATGACTTTTCGCCTTGGGCGAGTCGCCGCAGGATCGTGGATGGCGAACGCGCGTAGGAAACTTGTAATCTATCTTCGGAGTTGTTTCGATTGACGAGACGAGAAATGGATCTGAAACGGAAGCGGCGTTTCATTCTCCGACGATACCGATCAGCCCCGAGTCGATGAATATGCAACTCGTTCGAAATCTCTTACGAAATTGCGCGAGTGACTCGGCGAGAGCCACCCACGCGTAATTAATTCCTACGTACGATTCGTAGAGTCGAGTCGGGCTCGACGGTGAAAAGAAGGGTAGGCGTGGATTTGTGATCGACACGGAATTCCAGCACACCTGCACCGCGTCGCGGCTGCCGCATCGGGTTGCGTCACCGTCGTCGAGGTGGCGATGATCGCGGCGGATTCCCGAGGCTCGGGGCCGCGGAAACCGCGAGGACGAGGAAACGGATCGGAGGGGGATGGTCGGCAGCGATGGCGAGAGAGGCAGAGTCGCGCGCGAACGCGAGCGAGAAAAACAGAAGACGGGATGAAAACGAGGAGAGGGGCGAGGGGAAGGGAACGGAAAACGCCTTTCTATGAAGTCAATTGCTGCTAAAAGTCACGTTTGTGTTCCACGGCTCGCCACCCTCGGACCGCCGGGGATACAAAGGATTTGAAGTCACCGCTTCGTATTTACAAGCGCTGTGGATCTGCTCAAATATTTGACCTTTTAGGCGTATTTGTAGAGTCCGTGGCGCGGAGGGTCTACGGTAACCCCGCTCGGCGATGAAGCGGGAATGCTTGCCTAGAAAGAGCAGGGGTAGCGCGGGAGGGAGCGACCGCTGCGGTCGGAAAAATCCAGAGGCGGGCAACCCTTCGCGAATAATATTTACTCGTCGCCCTCTCGCGATCGGGGCTCTTCGAGAACGCGGGGCTCCGGTTGCCCCGAGGCTCCTGTCGCCTGGATTCCGTATTCCGTCGCGATTCGTCGCGGCGGGTTTTTCGGCCAGGCCTCGCGACTGACCCAACGGCGACTGACCCAACGGCGAAGCGTTACCGAGGGTCAGAGTAGAGATAGATAGATAGGGAGAGAGAGAGAGAGAGAGAGAGAGAGAGAACTGGCGAGCGGGTCGACTCATCGGCGGAGGTGTAACGATAATCTGGTTGTAAAACTCAAGAGAGACGAGTCACTCGAGGAGGAACACGTTAGCGACTTCCCGTTTGTCGACCGGCACGCAGAGTCCACAAAGAGAAATCAGATCGGCAGATTAGTTCTCTCGCGAAATAAAAGATTCCCCGTTCCGGACGCACGCGAGACTTCTGTATGCTCCGATGCCGGCGAACGCTGCGATGCGAGGAGGAGCAGCGAGAGGAGGAGGAGAGGAGAGAGCATGCGCGTTGCCTGCTGCCGCGGTATAGCTCTACGTGGAACGGGACGGATGCGGCCACGGCAGCCACAGCAGCAACAGCCTCCGTGAAACATCGGGAAAGGGACTGCGGAACGTTGACTCCGGTGGAATACACTCGTCACTCGCGATGCCAGCTAGATCTCCGCCATCTTAATGAGGCTGGATAGTCGGTAAAACGAGGCCCGTACGCTATCTTCCGACTCCGGGCCTCCCGTAATCCCGCGCGTCTCGGAAGGACAAAGCGAAGCTGGCCGATGGCCGCCGCCGCCGCCGCCGCCGCCGCCGCTGGATGCTCCAACACTCGATGTAAAATATATTCGTCGACGGCGACGGCATCGGAAGACGAAGAGGATCATTGGCTGCCGTCGTTACTTGAAAATAGTACATCGCGGAAGAGAGTCCTCGCGATGCGCGAGCTAGAAAAATGACGCAACGACATTGAAGGAGTGAACCGAGCGAGTTTATGCGTTGCTCCTCCGTGCTCCGCGCGGGAGGAACGAGATCGAGCGGGAAAGGACGAGCGAGGACGGGAGAGGCGCGAGGGGGCGGGGGGGAGCGGAGGAAGCGACGGAGGCGAGGAGTCGGGTCGCGGTCCCAGCCACCCCGCGCGTCGATAGACGATATATTCTCTATCAGCCCTGGTATACGCTCTCTTGTACCGGTTGACAGCCGCCGAGCGTTACTCATTCAAAGTCACCTTGCGCCGCGACCTTTCCCCGTCGCCAAGGATCTGCGAAGCTCTTGCGGAAGAAACGAAAAGAAATAGTAGACGCCGGGAGGACGAAGATTCCGCGTCCTCCTCGAGTCGTGTAGTCTCGCGTTTACAGGCACGACGCGACGCCACGTGCTCTCGCACACGCGCGGACGCTTGCGGATAGATACCCCACGGCGGAGGTCTCCGCGACGTTTCCAGGCCACGACGCGTAAACGTCCCTGCTACCAACGCGGTAACGTCGCGTCTTTCCCATTTCCCTCGCTGTCTTCGGCAACGCGGAACGGAGGAACCCTGTGCGAGCTCGCGGTGCGCGCGTTTTCCTCGTTGCTGCAACGCGAACGTGTCTTCGGCCGCGCGCTCGGTGCTTCCATCCTCCGTTCCCTCCACGGCCACGCCCTCCCCTCGCCCTTCTATCACCCCTCTCCGATAACCCTCGTCCCTTTCGTTTCTTCCCCGTTGCCGCTTCCCGTTCGTCCACTCCCCTCGTTTAATTATCTCGGCGCTGATTGGTTGCGCAGGAATTTCGCGGCGGGTAATTTTGATCCCTTCCGCGCGAGAGTACGTTCTCCTCTTCGCGGCCCGCATGCAATCTTCGTAATATCATATTCGCGCGAGGTAAGTACGCTCGCCTCTGCCTTCTTATCCGCGACCCAACGGCGAATCGCTTCCCCTATCGTCAGGTTTCCTCTGCTCGTGCATCCCACCTCCCTCGACTTGCCCCTCGTCGAGGACGCGCTTCTGTCCCAAACTCGCGATCGCGTGCCCTCCCCCGTTTTTTCGAAATCTTCGCCACGCTTCACCGCTTTCCATCTACTCCCCCCACCCCCCATCCCTGGAACCTTTTTTCATTGCCGCACCGTCTCACCGTGCGCGCGACTACGCGGAGTAACTCCCGACCAACCCCCGTTTTATTACCATCCCCAGCGGACAAAAAAGCGACGAAGTAGTAGCACGGTGACTTCGCGAGCTCTCGAGGGTCCTGCACTCCTGCCACCTGCTCCTCGATTCATCGCGGAAAATAGAGGACCGTCGAGGGTTTTTTTTTTTTGCCCGTTTGTTTCTTCCTTTTCTCTCTCGTCTCGCCTACGGTTCTCGACGCAATCGCCTCTATATCCGCGTGTAATTGCTCGATCGGCACTTACGATTTTATTTTCAAACTAATTAGAAATTCGATACCGTAAAGTCTAATTTCTCATTATACTCTCCGCGGAGAAACGATCGACGTCTCATCTCCGATCTGATCCTAGTCGGAGATTTGTTCTCCGTCAGCAAACGACCTCGTCAAGGTCACGGTACCTCGTAGAGCAGGCGCGGAGCGTCTCGGGTCGCGCGAGCGAGTCCTGCGCGCCCCGCGACACCGACGAATCCGAGTCTTGACATCGCGCGGAGCCTCCTCTCGAGGAACGCGGGGTCCGGTCGCTCGGTCGATCGGTCGATCGGTCGTTCGCCGGTCGAGGCGGGGGCCAGTGGCATACTACGGTTGGAAGCAGGAGAGTCAATCTAACGGCAAGCTAGTAATTATTTGTAATAAATCATTATTCCATCATTATTGTTTAATTATAATCAAAATCGAGACTTGAATATTAATTAAACCGAGCGAGAGCGGCGAGGCTCGACGACTCCCAACCAACGTCCCCGGATCTCCTCGCCAACTTATTAATTTGTGGGGAGCTTTCGAGCGTGCCCCTCCCCCGCCGCCTCTTTGACCCGCTTCTCCGGCCTCGAGCCCCTCGATCGGAGGCGAAGCCCTCTCTCACTAAATCTACTCGAAGAAATTAATCACATATTTATTTATCGATCGGGTTAAAGACCCGCCGATTCGTTTCGATGCCGCATCTCATTTCCCCGGAGTTACTCGTCGCGTACGCGTATCACTGCCTCCCCACGGGTCACGTCGCGAGATTCCCGCCCGAATTTTACCAACGACGAGTTTTCCTTTCTCGCTCGTCGCCCTCCTCTTCTTTTAATTTTCATTTTTTCCCTTCCATTTCGGCATTTCTACCGCGCGCCGCACCGGCTATCGACGTTTTCAAATTACAATCTCCTTCCACGCGAGCGCGGCGGGACGAACGGTAGAGTCGTACGGCTCTCCGTTCGTCGATTAAAAGCAACGAATTGCAGTCTTTCATCTCGTAGAGGCAAGATGAATGCCGCGAGGCTCAACCACCGGGCTCGTTAAATTCGTAGAAAGAATTTTATAATTACCCACGACGCGTTATCTACAGTGGCTTTGTGAACCCTGACATCTGGACGGATCTAGGAACGATAGATTTGTGGAAAAAAATGACCGAGACCGACGGACGGCGCGGCGATCGGTGAGCAATCGCGCGGCGATTTCGAAGCCTATTTCACTTTAGGATGACGAGGGTTGTTAGCGGAGGATATATTAATAACGTTCAAAAATTGACAGCTCTCGCAAAAACTGACGCGGGCTGGCAAAAAAAGTTTAATTAAAGATAGGCAATTAATATACGACTACGGGCAACAATTTTTTTTTGTTGTTGCTTTTTTCCGGCCTTTTTTTCACGTGCGCTCGCCTCCGCTTTTTTCCCCCGTGCCGTCGCGCCGCGACCCATCGCCTCTCGCCACCTACCTACCAACCTTGGCAGGTGGCTAACCGCGTCGAGCGTCGCGCTATCGGGTATGACTCGACGCGAACGATGCCCAAATTTCATCGACCTTTCGAGGATTCGAGGCACCTCGCGCGAACTGCTCGCGCGAGGAGCGCGAAGGACATCGGTTCGACGACGACGACGACGACGACGGCGGCGGCGGGGCGGGGAGGAGGGAGGCGATGCTCCTCCGCGTGTTCCGTTCATCTTTCTTCTGGCGCTCCTCCTCGGATCCTCCCCGTGGTAAAACGCGCTCACCTCTCCGGCCCAGAAGAGAGGATGGAAGCCGAGCGAGGAAAGAAGCGGACGCGGCGGCGTCGATCCGGGTTCCCCCGTTCGGGCAGCGAGAGAGACGCGAATAGATCCAATCAAGTATAGCCGCTCATAATTCTCCGTTGTAATTATTGTAGAGTCGAGAGGGGCGCGCTTAAGCCGAAGCGATCGTCTTATTATATTTATTAAATTGTTATTACGTTACGTTGCTCGCGCGGTATATCGTCGCGTCGGGGCTCTCCCCCGCCCTCGCATGCCTCCTCGCCGTATCTCTTGCCTACCCCCCGTCGGTATACCGCCGCGCGCCTCCCTCCCTCTCGCCTCGTTCGCGGCTTACTCCTGCCCCGTTCCTTCCGTGATTACCAAGGAGGCACGAGGAACCAGATAAATATGTCAGGCGAGCCGGATCGCTGCCGCGCGCCCCGTACTGTCGGGGAGAGGATCCTCGAGATCTCGGGGATCGCGCGCGGGTAGCAGGAGACCCGCTCCGACCGCGGGATGAAAGTCATCTCGGATCTCGCGCGCGCGAGGTCCGTACCGGCGGCTCCTCGAGGTCGTCCTCCTCCGCGGCGCGCGTAGCGTAGTCATTCTCAGCTAGCGTGCCGGGAACGGGCCGAGCGGAAGGGGGCTGGGAGGAGCGAGAGGGGATTCGATTGATCTCGAGGTACGATCCTCGAGCAGCCCTCAGCTCCGTCTCATGTAAAGCATGCAATCCGATATGTCCTACTAGTCTCGCGATAGAGTCAGCTGTCCGAACGGCAGCGCAACGCCGCCCTGCTGTGACCGGAGACAAATCGTTCTGGTGACAAGTTGTTGGAAAAAATTCCCCGGACTCGCGCGAGCCTCCGTGGAAATAGTTGATAAGTGACGTTGGTTAGCTACAGAGGCGTACCTACGGCCACCTCCGAGAGTCGCGGAGGATCGCGACCAGGCGCGCGCGCTGGCTCGGTATTCGTTTCCGTACGCGCGGGGATCCGTTGTCGGTTGCGCTGGATACTCGTCGCGGAATTATACGAGAACGCGGGCACGAGCGAAGACGAGAGGCAATTTTCCGCGTAGGTACCCGCGCGTGCGACGTGCATCGTACGAGCACGGACAACGGATCGGATAAGTTTGCTCTTAAGATTTTCGCCGCCCGCGGTGGCTCGTTTCCGCCGATCTGCTGCGAGGATCGAAACAGTTTCCATTAATTGGATTTGGACGAGGAGGTGGGGCAGCAATGATCATTTGCATCGGAATGGATAGCTCGCGAGAATGCGGTGTCATTTCAGCTTTACGAAGATTACGAAACGCTCGCGAGATATAGAGAGGGACCCCGAGAGAGGGAGAACGAGGGAGAGAGAGAGACAGAGAGAGAGAGAGAGAGAGAGAGAGAGGGAGGGAGAGAGATTTCACCTCGCGGTACTTTACGCGGTGCTATCCTCGTCGCTCCAGCTCGCACATGCTTTATTAGAGTCTACGATATCCACGCAATAATAACGGAGGGCGTTGTCGCGCCATAAACCATCGTCTCGCTAGTAAATTAACGGGGGTACATTCGGTGCTCACCGTTCACCGTTCACCGTTCACCGTTCACCGTTCAACGCCCAAACGTCCAATGATTCAACGATCAGCGATTGAACCACCGCTCCGGCGCGCGAGTTGCCGAGGCGAGGCTGCTCTATCAACGAGACAACGACCTCGCACCGCGCACTTACACGTGCCGATATTCCGCTAACGATATCATCCGAAAACGCTGTACGACCGTACGATTCGCGCAACGTTTCCTCCTTCGACGTTGTCCCCCCCCCCCCCCCCCCGCGCGATAGCCGAAACGGAAGGTCCCGCGGAGCCGATGGGAACGTTCGAATACGTCGTCGTGGCGGTACCCGCGGGAGCGGGGAGGGCAGCACGAGAAATATCGGCAACGGAGGAGGGGAGGGAAATTTACCCGCAATCTCGTCTCTGCCCTATATAATAATCCTGATTGGCGGTGCAGAGGCCCGCGTATGAGTCGGCCAACTGGGAGGACCGTCGAAAAAAGGGGTGGCAACGGGGCAGCGGGGGGGCGAGAGCGACGAGATGGTCGCGGAGGTCGAGGAAGAGTGCTCGCGCGCGATCCCCGATACTGGGACAAGGCAGACGGAGGGCTAATCAGACGGACATAATTGATCTCACTTGTGATCTCGAGATTCGAAAGATCGCGGACGAAGGCTCGAACCAATAATTATTGTTAATACCAGTCTCTAGAGGTCCGGTCCTCTCTCTCCGCAGGTATAACTATATCGGAAGCCCGTCGTCCGTAGCTTTTATTTATATTAATTTCGTCGCTTTTTGCTTTTCGGTGGTTTGCCCTGGCGCAGAAAATTCGAAGTAATAATAACAATGATAATGAGCCATTTGCCGCGTAATAATATGGCGGGAGACGGCGATCGCGGGACAACCGACCGGCTAATAGCATCGGGGCGACGCGACGCGACGGGAGTCTCGTCCCGAAGGAAATGCCGTTCTTCCCAAAACTACGATAGCTACGAGCTACGCGTCCGTAGGCGACGAGTCCTCCGCCCGAACGCTCGCACGTTTCTCGACGTTTGGCGAAAATAAAAGGGAGTCGTAAAATTCGATCCGCTCGCGTCCTCTCGTCGCGCGTAATTACTAATGACATCGAGATTTCGCGGGATCGATAATGGGGGTCGAGAAATTCGTCGATTTTTCCCCGGAGCGTTGACGCCGCTGGGAGCCGCTCGTTTTTAATACGTTTGCGGAGAGGCGGTCGGTGGGGAGGTCTTTGGAAATCGGTTCTCGAGTCGATACAAAAATGTAAAAAAATTCAATGAGATGTTCTCGGTGCCTCCCGTTGGGCCGAGGCGAGCGATGTTATAATTTAGATTGAAAAACATCGCATTTTGTCCGGGGAAGATCGCCGCTTCACGGGGCAAATATCTATAATTAATTCCGAAATTTGAGATAATTGTATCGTGATTGGCGGCGATAGGGGGCGCGCGAGCCGCGCAGAGTCGTACGTGTTGGCACGCGGTCGAGTTTTACTCTCTTCTTTCGAGCGTCCGCCAGCCCTGGATCGCGGGCCTCGATCTTCCTCCTGGGTCGCTGGAAAATCAGCCGCGGGAGGGTAGAATTCGCGAAACGAATCGCCGAGGCCGCCGCGACTCCGTCGTTCTCGTCGGGGGAGCGACACTTTGCGAGCCTGATTGCGCGAATCACGGGGGCGGGGGCGGGGGCCGGGGAAGAGTTCGCACCTCGGCGCGAATTATTGTTATTTATGCGGAAATCACAGTCGGGCGGGTGAGCAACGAGTAGAATCTTCCGTCGAATGAGACGGGTTTCACGGACTTTATGGTCCGGAATGAAATTTGGGTACACTTAGCGGTCATAAAGCGGTTCGAATAACGCGCGAAGCTGCGCGAAGGGGCGTCGGGTAAAAGCCGTCGAGGTGCAAAGAGAGGAGGAGGGCACGACCGGGGGGGACGAGGGAGAGAAAAAGACAGCTACGGGATAGAGAGAGTATCCTTCGGAGTTTGCCGCGCGTACGCGTCGTACCTACCTGCCGAGGAGCGGTACCTTTTATCCGACTACCAGCGAACGATACGATCCCCCCGGATCGAGGGATGGGGGGGGGGGGGAATGTCAGGCAAATACACGGCTAGGTTCGAGAGGATGCGATATTGGGATCGGGGGGAGAAGCGGTGCGGCGTGATTGCTCGGAGAGGTGAAAAAAAAACCATCTCGGTTCACTCAAGGACAAAAGGCGCGCGGAGGCGGCGGTGGGAGGGAGGGAGGGAGGGAAAGAATTTGAAAAGATTCACGGCCGTGAATCCGAGTCCGGGATCCGTTTTCTCTGCTGCCGGCGCGAGGTTCGCCTTGTTGCTCACACCCAATCAACTCAGATCCCTCGATACGATAGTCTCTCTCCTCCAATAGTATTCGCTTGCGGGGGCGAACGGTATACGAATGGTATAAGTCGCAACGACGTCGCAAGCACGAGGACCCGCGTGGCATGCATGCACCCGGGTAACGAGCTTTCATTAGCGACGGTGTAGGCTAATGAGCAAGCGCTATTCGTTGCGGCGGTGTCCTCGACTCGGTCGTCCGCTATCGTCTTCGACGGCGACCTTCGGCGTGGCTTCTCGCGCCGGCCCGCTCCCCTCGCCTCCGATCCTTTAATCTTCGTCTCCTCTGCTCGCCACGAAACTCGACGGTTCGTTCGAAAAACGGCATCGAGCCGGCGTGGTCCAGCGCGAGTGGCATTTCACGAGTCACTTTTCAATCACGCGGACGAGATAATTGCCTCGGAAGGGTGTCATTAGGTGGCGAACGCTGCGTCGAAGCGACTCCTCGACTCGCGCGATGGCATCGCGTGGGAAAGCTCGGGAGAAAATGACTATCGCGGTTTCGAAGAAAAGAGCAAAAAACAAAACAAACAAAAAACGCGATCCGTCCGCGGACGGGGGGGGACGCGAGGTCTCGGCTCCCGCCAACGCTGTGAAATTTTATTGTTTCATCTCGAGTTATTGTTTCGAGCCGGTAGACTCCTAGCGGCGCCACCGCCGCCGCGGCGTGCCGATCCGTCGAATCTCTCCGCGCGCCCGGCCGCTCAACCTCGTCGCTGGTCGCTCCGCCGCGTCGGCCATTTTTTTATTTTCCCTCCGCCCGTTCGTTTTTTGTTTTCGCTGTTTTTTTTCCCGGTACTCCAATTCCGAAGACATTAGGCGTCAGTGCTCCCGAGCTTAAGAGGCACACCCAGCTCCCTCGCAACCGGAGACACATATTAAATATCCAGTGGTTGGTCGTATACCCGGTGGTGGTGGGCCTGCGCCGTGCCGCGTGTCGCGTCGATGGTAGTTGCCGCAGCAGCGGCAGCGAGAGGAAAAATTTAAAGAACGAAGGAACGAGAACGAAACCGGGGGGGGGGGGGGGGGAGGAGGAAGGAGCGCTGGACAGCGACGGGGGGAGCAAAGTATTTTATAGTATATGCGACATGAGTAGGTATATTGAAAAGTTTGATTGCCCGGCAGTTTAATTCCTCGAGATTCGAAACCCCCTCGGGCATTTGGCCAGGACGAGGGGGGCGAGGACGGCGGTCCGCGGGGGAGGGGGGCGGCCGGGGGGAGCGGGGGCACAGGGGTCCTGTTCGGTGCTTTGGATCGTGGAATGGTTTCATTCGACATTGGCCACAGCGCGCAACGGCCGGAGAAAATTGATTTTGCGGATCTATTGGTGGCTACCGCCAGGCAATTGAGCCCGCAGGGCGGACGAGGCCTCGTCAAATATTGTCAGAAATGAATTTTAATCTATCCGCATTGACTTGTAACACCGGCAGCGGAGCGTCGAGCAACGTCGTCGGGTATCTCCTCCCGTTGCACGACGATCGTCGACGAGCTCTGGCTGTCCCCCTCGCCGCTTCCTCCCGCGCTCCCTTCCGCCGCTTTCCATCGAGATCGTTTCCTCCGACTATCGCGCAAAAGACTTATTTATCGATGATGGACCCTGTTTTCTTTTTGTTTCAGGTAAAAATTCAATTATCTACGGGGCATTCGCCGCGATTATCTACGAATGGTGGCGAGACGTGCTTCCGCGAAGCAATTTCAATCGAGCTCGCCGCGCGTCCCCGCGAGATCCGTGAGTCTTACTTCAAACTGATACAATAGCTCGAGGGGCACCTGTTGATCCGTGAAGAATAGTCCAACGAATCGTCGGATCCGTTTCCGAATGGGAAACAGCCGGGGGAAGCACCGACGCCGCGCCCCCCGCGCGGTTCGCATCGTTTCAACGCGACTCTCGCGAATCGGCCGATCGGCGTATAATTGTGAATCCGATAGCGCGGTAGCATTTTCTAGCGGCGGTCCTGGAAGCGGTGGTATTTATGTTAATTACCGTCAACGTTAATTAAACCTGCCGGGCACGCGGGAGCGCGCTCGCGAATCGGCGAGGGACGGGGGGCACGAAGGGACACGGCGGGGGCGAGAGGCGAACGAAAGAAAGGCGAAAAGGGAGAGAACGAACGGCGGAGGGGGAGCTCATTGTCCGTTCTCTAACCAATCGAGTTTCGTGCATTGATAAGTGCGGGAGTATCATCGGGTTCGATACGTGGAACTGGGTCCCTCACGTTCAGCCAGCGTCTATGGCTCGGTTAATGAGATATCCTGCTCGAGCAACTGTTTATATAAATACGATCGTAGCGTGGGCGTAGAGATCGACAATTGCCATGGCTTATAGTCTTAATAAGAAGGCACGTTTCTCGATCGTCATTGCTTTTCTCGTCCTTCGTTATTTCTCTTCGCGTCTCGTCCTCCTCCTCGTTCGTTTTCTTTTCGTTTTCTTTTCGTTTTCTTCTCGTTTCCGATACGAGATCCGATCATCGCGACTCGTGCTACTCGGCGACGACGACGACGACGACGACGACGGCTTTACCTACCCAGAGGAGGAGATACCGTTCCTCTCTTATTGCCCCCTGTTTCCCTGTACCGTGCCGACGCACGAATCCATTGCAGCGTTGCCGAGGACTGACGGACGTACGTACGTACGTACGCGGGGACGGTAGTAGGACTGGCGGAGAGACGGACTGTGGGACGCTGAAGGGACAGAGAGAGCGGAGACCGCGGGCGGACAGTTTATGATCCCGTGCGAGTTGAATACTGAAATGCCGACTGTTTGGACTCACGCATGCCTCTCTGGTTACGAGCAAACAGAACCGTAGACAGAAAGCATAGGGACGAGATATCCCCGATCCCCTCGCGTCTCGTTTCGTCTCGCTCTCGTCGGCGGCGGCGGCGGCGCGGAGGGCGAGGAGGGCGAGGGAGTCCTCCTTCCAATTACGGGAATGAAGATTGCTACGGATAGTTCGAACGCATCGTTCTCCACGGCCGCGGCAAGCTTCGTGGCTCACTTCTGCATGAAAAATAATATCGCTCCGCTTCGTATCCGTCGCGAGAGGCTTCCTCTCCGCGTCGCGCGCGTCTCCTCCGAGGAAACGCGCCGCGCTGCCGCCGTCCCTTATCTGCGACAAATATCGACGCGGGTGTGTTTCGCGATCCACGCGAAATGTTTCGCGGACATTCGGTTCGACGCTGCGTCTGTCTCGGTTCCCCTCCGATTAATTGTCCCATTTCCCCGCGAATCCGCCGACTCCCGTTCGACCACCTTCGCCACGACCCCGCCTAGTTATGTACTCGGATCTAGGCGGAACGAAGCGAAAACAACGACGCGACGAATCTCGTCGGGTCCCAAAGTTTTGGATCAAACGTACGAAATGCGCGCGGAGAAACGAAACGGGTGGTCAGATCCGCGAGGAGGAATTCGAGATTCCAAAACTCCTCGTGATCGCAGCGACGGCGAATTTCGACGGGGACGAACGAAGTTTGGGACAAGTATCGGCGCTGATTTTTTCCCCCGCTGCTTACCTACGGAGATGCAGGTGCGGCGATCTCGCGACGGGTCAGTTAGGCGCAGGGCCGTTTATTCGCGTCCGTATAGGTCCGCCGCGGCGGCCGTGTAGGAGTGACACTAATTAATGAAATAATGGCAGGCCAGAGTTTGCGGGACGCGTTCGCGGTGCCGAGGTGTCGAACGGCAACAGCGAGGCTGCGGGGGCGTATAGCTGCTTATTTACGCTCGATTGTTTTACGCGCATTCTCACCCGGGAGAGCTCGCGCTCCTCTCCGTCGTCCGACCGCGTCCCTCTCGTCGTCCCCGCGCTGGGAGCTCCTTCCTTTTGCAGCTGCGTCGAGGCGTGAGAAAATATGTCGCGTTCGCCGTCCGATTTTTAATAATCTCGCGTCGATCGGAAGAGTTCCGAGGCGAAGCTGACGAATCGAATGATCGTGGAGGGCCGCGATTTGTCGAATTTAATTACTCGAAACGAGTTCGGAGCCGAGCAGCGGAATCGTCGGTTACCTCGTCTTCCGTCGCCGTGCGTTGTTGTCGAGAGGTAAAAGCAACGCCGTGAGATGAAAGCCATGACGAATCGTAATGAAAGAAGCCTGCGAGCCCGTATTACGTTACGAGGCCGGGCTGCCCGCCGGCCGGGCATCGACGCGGGGACCAGGGGGATCGATGCCAATTGACCCTTTCGCGTGGATCGGACTCGACCTACCAACGATTTCGGTCGACGCGTCGGTCCGCGAACCCCCGGAACGGCGGCATCGACGCCGTATCATCGACCACCACCGCGTCTACGCGAGCGGGGCTCGATACTCGACCGGAAAAGCGCGAGAGAATCCGCCAGGGTGATCCTCGCGGGCGAAACGCCACGCGGCGGCGGAGGAATTCTTTTGGTAAAAATATGCGAAAGGTATACGACGACGACCCTGTCGTTTGCGGCACGCGGAGTCACCCCGTTTACTTTGTAGAGATTAAAAGTGGCGTTAAATTTCGCATACCGCGAGCTTTTATTGGCATTAACTGTGATTAGTTTTACGACCTGCCCCGAGCTAATATTAACACCGGACCGCTACGAAGCCGAACGCTTCGAACGCTGAGCCGCGGCCAACATATTTTCATATCGCGTTATTGCACAACCCGAGAACGATAAGGCGACGCGGTACTGATAATATCGCCGTTTATTTCCGCAGGTTTCGCAGCTAGGAATTCGATATCTCGGAATTCGGTGTACATCTCGTTGGTTTATTCGCCATTAGCGTTAGATAACCCCGCGCGAGCTGCCCGAGCCCTCGAACGATGGCGATCGGTAACGATCCCTACCGGCTGTTCTCTACTTTTCTCGTACGTGCGAGAGAGAGAGAGGTAGAGAGAGAGAGAGAGAGAGAGAGAGAGAGAGAGAGAGCGAGAGAGAGAGAGAGAGAGAGAGAGCGAGCTGGTCGACGCGATCGTTAACGAACGAATTCACTACGACGAGATCCGGGACGTGGGGTAAAGTGTGAGCGTAGTTTTGACGTTTTTCTGTTTCTCGTTATTTTTCCGTTGTTTTCCGCTCTCTTCCTGCTCCCGAGACGCGATCGGCCAGCGAGGCGGAGGGGTCGTTTCCTCTCGGGCACGAATCGGCGGAACGGTCCGGCGCGTACCTATACGTGGCCGTAGTAAAAGTCGGAGATGTTTCAATTTGCGAGGCAAAAGAGGCTGCGGAGATGTCAACGGAGATACACTTCTAGATTAGGACGAGTCCTAAGTCACGGACAATCGTGACCGAGCCTCTTGACCCCCGTAGCCCCGAAGGTTCCCTCGGCGCTCTCCCTTCGGTTCTCCGGAGAACTCGAACGCGAGACACGGGACCAGGCGGACCGGGATCGTTTTTCAACCGGACAAAGTAGACGTACGAGTACCAATGGCGGGAGAGGGATCCGACATACCACCTCGCGACTAATTAACGAACGTTTCTCCGATCAATTTACATTTACGAAAGTCTCGGCTCAACGCTGTCCGCTAAGCGTATGCGCGAGAGAGGGTATCGAGCGGAGCGCGGAGCAACGCCGGGGGGAGGACCAGTCCTGATCGTCGCCGGGATGTTCGTTAGCGCCTCGCGCATCGGCCCACGGTGACGCGCGTCGAGACCCCGATCGTGACCTCGGCGGAGCCCGAGTTCCCAGCTGTCCTACCTCACGATTTTCCACACCCTGTCCGATGTCCGGGGTGATCGGATGCACGGAGGCGAGACAATCGCGGATATCCCCCTGCCAAGCGAACAGTGCCATCCTCGTCTCGATGCCCCCGCGACGCTTCCCACGCGCGAAAAGCCACGAATTTTTTCCTACTACCCCCGCCGATTCCGTTCGGCGTGGATCCGGGAAGCGACGTTCGCGAAATCCTCCGCGATGTTAACTGGCGCGGAAGCTGGAAGATGGGATCAATGGCGAGATGACTAAAACCCTCGAGCGCGAGGAGCCTCGACGAAATATGACACAGGTACGCGCGATTCCACGTTTCTCGACGATTCCTCGTGTCGCTGGATCGACTCGCGACAACGGTCGCCCGAGGAACGTTCCGCGCAAATGGAACGAAATTTTGAAATCGCGATTCGCAGGTCTCCGCCGCCTCCTCCTCGCCCCGAATGAAACCCCGACGACCTGCGAGCCCGCCGAACGGAATAACGACGTCTGACCGCGCGAGTTCCGAGAAAAGAAATACATTAGTTGTCAATTGTCGGATTATGCTTCGGCTGAATTTTTTAGCACCCAAGGTAAATTTCAGATTATTAAAGAAACGCGCATGCCGCCGCGCCTCGTGATTCTCGCGCCATCGCATCGGCATCTTTGCCGCCACTTCGGAGTTTCTCCTCTCCGTCCCCTCCCCACCTCCGGCTCTCCTCTTCCACTCTCTCCACCTCCTCCACGAATTGCTTCTGCGGTTAGGCGGAAAACAATCACGTATATTTTTTTGGTCGCATGATTACTCGCGCTCGGGGAGGAGAGGAAAGAAGCTCGCGCAGCCTTCGAGCGATTAAAGTTTTTACGCGCCAAACAGGAGCCAAAATCACCGGGATACGCCGCGACGCTGTCCCGTCGCCCCGATCCTACTGCTCCCTCGCCGATCTCTCTTCTTTACGCCGCGTACCTCTTCGCCGTTCGTTATCCACTTGCCACTCGTATCGCCTGATTTTTCCAATATCGGAACCAACCGTCTAGACGGGAAGCTGCGCTGGCTGCTGGTTCTCCGCTCGTCTCTGGATTCACCGCGGATCATAATACTCGCAACGAATCATCTCGCGCAGCTGCGCCGCTTCATTTTCCCTATTTACGACCACCGACGTGAAACTTAAAGTCGATATTTTATCCACTTTATTGGTCCCGATTCGACGCGGTCACTCGTCAGTCCAGGGTCAGCCGAACGCCGTGCCGTCGTACGTCGCGGGAGGGCCTGATTCTGGGATCCTGCTCGGATCTTATTACCCATCGAGGCTGCGCTACCGTAAATTGGTTCGAGCGATTCCTTATTCCCTCGGCCGAATATCGGTCCTGCTCCGTCGCTTGCCTCTGCTACCTAAAAATCACTGCTACGCGCCGCGAGGGCTCAAAGACGAAGAAATAGCTCTTCCGCGTTGCTCTCGGACTTCGCGGACTTACTTTTTCGCGTTCCACCAACAACGACCACCGACGACCGAAAAAACTGCCGAACCGAATCGGTGTCGGTGGTTGGATACGCCGATTCTCCGACGGACGGGAGACAACGTTGCATTGGAGTACGACGATGCGATCCCGTTCGGTAGCGTTTGCGGAGAACGAAAGGGGCGCACTCCGCATGCGTGCAGTCGAAAGAATGCGCATAGCTGCGAGTAGGTACGCGTGTATCTGTTTATAAATGCGAGTCGTATGTGGATGGGTCCGTTTCTCCGACTCGTGTGCGGTACCACGCGCTCGTGTCGGTGCACGCCTACCTACCGATGTGATTGACCCGGTGATTGGATCCCAATGTTCATTCGTCTTCGTTCCACGCGGTGGTTTCGTTACGGTAAGCCGATAGAACTCTCCTTCTCTCTCTTCGCCTCGCCGTTGTGTTCTCCCAGGTCTCGCTCGTTCCTGAACCTCGGTCTGTTGGGTCGCGGCTGTCTTCTCTCTCTCCCTCTCTCGCGAAGTGTACGCACCTAAGTAGGTACAACCGGTTGGTTCCTCCGGAACGTCGCGAAAAACCTATGGAACAGAACAGAACAGAGCTGGGAAAGTGTCCATTTTCGCGATTCTCCGTGCTGGAAAGTGGTATCCGAGGAACGCGAAGCCGCGTGGATACAGCGCGGAGAAGATGAATGTGATCGGCGGAGCGAAGTAGCAATAACGGAAATTAACCAAGGAACAAAGAGTCGGCGATTCGATTGAGAACCGCGAAACGACCGAACGAAGGCGGAAGCAAATCATCGAGGAGAAGGAGTAAAAACGTCTCGGAAAAGGAATAATGATTCGCCGCAGCGGAATAAAAACGCGGGTACGTCAAAGCGTCGCAAACGTGCAAATTTTGACGGTTTCGCCGAATCGAGCGAGAACTACATACGAGCAACGCGTTTCGGGTGGGTAAAAAAAAAATGCGAGTCGGACTGCTTCGTCGGCGCTTTCGTCGTAGACGTTGTCGTTGTTAACGCGGTTATTATGACTGTAGAGCGCGGGGCGCGAAGTCGACACCAAACATCGCTGATCTGTTGTTCTTCTGGTCACGAATAGCCGGAGAACATTGATCGCCATTGATCGCGTGGCGGTCGGAAAGTAGAGAGAGAGAGAGAGAGAGAGAGAGAGAGAGAGAGAGAGAGAGAGAGAGAGAGAGAGAGAGAGAGAGAGCAGGCTTCGAGCGAACGTCGCGTCTGATTTACTCGTAATCATTTCTTCGGCTGTGCTCGCCGTTGCCTCTCGACGTATCGGGTTCCCTTTAACCACCGCGAGACACCTCTCAGTCACTCGCGATCGGGAGCTCGATCCCACAAATCCTCGGAGAACGTATCAATCGGAGACGAGACGGGATCGCAGCCTCGTCGGGAGCTCGTCTTACAGCCGGGAAATATTTGAACTCGAGCGATAGGCCTCGCATAAATCGTGCGAGAGGTGAGAAGATCGTTACGGAGTGACCGGTACGCGCGCGCCGTGCGCTCGACGTGTGCGGCAGCCGCCTCTTCTGTCGCATCGGTGCCGTGAAATGATCGCAATGCGCTCGCAGCTATGCGCGGAGTCAGCGAGCGTCGTCGGTCGTCGCGGCCGCGTCTTCTTCTTCCCGTTCGGAGCGAGGCGATAGCCCTTACCATCCGCCGACGCGCATGAATCTTTCATCGGCGTTGGAATACCCTTCATTTTACGCCGGATAGAACCGCAGCTCCGTTGCCATGAAATCCGCGAAGCAAAATTTCCGACTACCACGCCGGCGAGGTGCTCGAACTCGGGTGCGCGATCGATGAGAAATGAATTTTGAATAAAGATGAATTTTCCCCGGTCAAAAACTCGTTTGCCAACGGAATATCGCGTTACCACGCTTCTCCCCCCACTCCCCGCAGCTTGTTTCCTCGAGTGTCATTTAATTTTTTATCTACCTCGGCTCGTGACCACCTAAGTTGCCGAAGGAAAACGAGTTAGTTCGAGGCGATGCGCCGCTTTGTGCCGAACAACTTTTATCTAAAGCTTATCTCCGGGTAGTTTACCGTTCGCGAATAAATTAGGATCGGTGAATACGAACGAGCCACCCCGTACGTATAGGCGTCAGATTTTCACGCCTCTCACCGCCGCGGCCTCACTCGCTCGCGTGCAAATTCAGCCTCGAAATGTCGCGGCGCGCGGGAGTGCGCCCCCTTGCCGCTCCTCGGTCATCGCCGTCATCCTGAACGAGAAGCCCCGCGAATCAAACCTCGATGCGTAGATAGGGGAACGGTAATCCGATCGAGCAACGAGGATGCGAGATGTAGCGCAATCGGAACAAGCGTTTCCCGTTGGTCAGCAATGCCACCGAGGGTCCTTCGATTATTTATCTCACGGTGCTGCCCCCAGATGCCTTTCCCTCTCGGCCATCTTGCTTCGCCTCTATCCGTTTCCGCTCGCGGACGCTACCCTTGCACTAACGAAAGCTGCGCAATTTCCTGTCTCCGCCGATCTATCGCGGACATCCGCGCGAGCGAGCGGGAGGCAGCCGAGGGGCCGATGGGACCGAGCCGGGCTACTCGCGTGTGCGCTTACCGATTCCCGATCTCGGCTCCGCTTGACAAACGAGCGTTAAAAATTGAAGCAGCACCCGCGGGAGCGCCCGTGACTTTGGCACTATCGCGATCGATCTATCGGATCTCTCTCTCTCTCTCTCTGTCTCTTTAGAGATGCTGGGAGCAATTGCGTGGCCTTCGCACCTCACGGTATACGCGGCCGAGGGAGCCGGGTGTGTACCCTGCTGGCATTGTAGCTGGGGTTTGGTTCGGCATGTAACAACGGCAGGTCGCGGTGTCTGGCTTGCCTCGACGAATTGCCGTTTATCAAATAATCGGTCCAATTAGTAGGTACACGCCACTGTCCGATCCGCACGTTGACAGTGTCGTTTTTCTGGATTTTTTGTTCCATATTTTTTTTAAATCTATTTTTTTATTTTTCGTCTTCTTTTTCTGGAAATATATAACGAGATGATATAGGCGTCGGCTGCACGCAGCACGCGGAACTTTTATTCCTCCCCGTTCCTCTCTCTCTCTCTCCGTTTCTCGTTTTCTCGCGCACTCGTGCCCTCTCCGTCGAAGTTTGCGCGGTGGAGGGATCGGCACGAAGGAGGACGAGGGACTCGACCGGAGTAACGCGACCGCGGACGCGTCACGCGTGTGGGTTTCAGCGCAAAACGAATGGGGCGAGCGACGTGCTCGTATCGAGCTAGATAAATCACTTTCCTTATACCCGTCGCGGTTCAAACGAAAGCAAAACCGACGAAGGCGAGAAATTCAAACGAGCTCAGCATCCTTTACCCCGGCCGTAACGTTCCTAATTAATTTACATTGTTTCGCGGTTCCCGGCTCCCTCGTTCCTCCCTACGAATCGCCGTTCCGCTCGCATCTCGTTCGTCGTCGCGAACGATGCGACGAGACTCGCGCGTCGTTTCTCGCGTTCCAGCCGATAAAGAAAGCTCTACGGCCGAGCTAAACCAATCACATCACCACCTGCTCGTAGAAACGCGAGAAAAATGAAAAAATTAAAAGGATCGACCGTCGTTGGACGTGGACAAGAGTCAAGACTGTTTTCATGACCCTCGCGAGGCCGGTAGCACTCGGTGATTCTAATAACCATAAATCTCAGGCAAATGGATATTAGCGGTGAGCAACGGAGAGCCACGCTTGCTCGTCGTGATAGCGCGACTTGTCCGTGTGCGACTACGAGTGTCCCGTCGAATGCCACCGCAAGCCACCTTTTCGGACCTTCTTTTTTCCTCTTCTTCTTTCCCGTCGAGTTTTACGCGCGTTCGTTTCCGCTCGCCGCATCTATCTCCGTTCTCAGCGGTTCAGCGACAATTGGGCACGAGGTCCGCGGCCACGACTCGTCTAAACGGTATCGCTGTCGCGCGAAAATATACGCCCGAGCCTAGAGAGCCGGGGAACGGCGGAGAAAATATCGCGGAAATATTGATATAAGAGTCGCGATAGTTGATCAAAAGATTATATGCCACTCGAGATGAATTATTGGCGCTGATATCGAGACACGGCTCGCTCGCATGTGTGCTTACATTACATGTTCTCCGTTCATCCTTCCTTTTTCTTCGACTGGTTCTGTTTTAAACGCGTTTCGACGTCGACGACGAAGTGTAGGTATCAGGCGCGCTGCGCTGCCCGCGTATACGGACGGAAAGAGATAGACGGGAGAGAGAGAGAGAGAGAGAGAGAGAGATGAGCGCGGTTCGCGTTGCGCGTTCGTTACAGACATCAGCGGCGATCCTACGTTCGATTCAATTAACTCGAAGATCGGTAAATATCGTCGATTCGATATTTGCAAAAAATGATAATTAACCCGGGAACGTCGTGGCCGGCGGTGACGTCACGCCGCGACGAGGAGGGAAGGAGAAGACGATGTAATTCCGTCGAAAGCGTAGTTACCGCTCGAACGGTTAACCCGTAGTAGCTATCTTATTATCCTACATAAATCTAGGGATTTTTATCGTAACTTAACCCGCAAATTAACTCCCGCGGTAAATTGAACGCGAGAAGAGACGAGGAGAGCGACGTGAGGAGAAAGAGGAGGTGGTAGTACCGGGACGGCTCCTCGCGCTTCGCCGCATCCAACGTAGAACGGATCCTGCCGATGATGCCGTCGCGATCTCGGACCTCATGGAATGGTTCACCGAAGTTACCGCGAATACCGCGATCTCGATGGACGCCGCTTCCGCGAGGCTACTCGCAAAATATCGAATAGAGTTGAGCCTTTTGCCAAAAATGTGCCCCTCTCCGGCTCGACGTTCTTCCATCCTCGTTTTCGTCGTTTTCCTTTTTTTTTTCTCCACTCCTTTGCAAAGGCTATCGACACTTCCGAAGCTTCGCCGGGTTCTCCGCGATACTTCCAATCAGCCATGCGTGCTTCGCGCGTATGCCAGATAGATTCCGGATCGCGACGTCTCGTCCGTCCATCGACCAGAGAAAGAGAGAGAACGACGGGAAATAGAGCCGAAGCGCGAGAGAGAGGGAGAGCGATCTTCGATTCATCGGCCTTGGCTGTTCGCTGCAACGTCGCGGTCGTCCTTGTGATTCCCTATTTTTTCCATTTCGCGAAATGACACGGACTGGTTCGGCAGAAATTCGATAACATCGCTCGCCGCACGGATAATGTTTCACGGGCGGGAAATGCGACGATGCAGCGTCGTTGTCTTTGGAAGAAATGTTTTTTCTTCGGCGAAACAGCAACGAGACGGTCCTCCCTCGTCGATCGGAACTGAATCATCGACGGACTTGGAACACGCACGCGAACCGACGGGAAGGTCGGAAATTAGCGGACAAATCGGAACGATGGTCAATCTTGATTCCGCGCTGATTGCGAATCGTTCGTCGTTTGTTAACTCGGGCATTTCGTTGCCGTCCGTGAATAAATTTTAGAGCGGTAACCAGTCGCGAGGATGGAGATCGGCTCGCCTTCTCATCGGGCATTAACGGCCTTGCGGTGCTCTGACGTATCGCGTACGATTACAACGGACTTGTAATATCTCAATCGTCTTCGGCCCGCGACAAGAGCGGAGAGTCCGGACCGGCTCGATGCCAGAGACGTTATACTTTTAACCTCACGTATTCCTCATTGTCGCCGCGGTGCAACCGGCAACTATCGACGACTCCTCGCCCTCTCTCTCTCTCTCTCTCTCTCTCTCTCTCTCTCTCTCTCTCTCTCTCTCTCTCTGCTGGCGTAACCACAATTCTCGCGAGCCTCCTTCCACTCGATTCGATAATTCCTATATAATATCGTAGAATTGCTTCTTCAGCGTCACTTGGGCCTCGCCGTATCCATCGGCCGAGGTGCGTTCACCTTCTGCGTAGACCCCTGGAATATAATTATTGATCGTCGTTGCAACAATACGGCCTCGTAGGACTGGCGAGACCAGTCCGCGGTATCTGGTTCGTCGATTTCAGTAAAATCTTCGCGTCCCGCTAGTCCGATTCTGCCTCGTCCATCTGCCCTCCGTGTTCGCTCTTCTCGTACCCCGCGTCTCCGTTATTAACTCGTATCTCGCACGACCATCTTTACTTCGCGAAGAGCCACCGAGTCTCGAGTCGCTTCCCCACCAGATTCCTCCTCGAGCATCCTCGTCCCCCCCCCCCTCTCTCTCGCTCTTTCTCTAAATTACCCGCCATATTTTTATCATACGACTCGATTTTTACGCCGCCTCGGGCGCTCTTCCCCGCTTCGTTTCGTTTCGTTTCGTTTCGTTTCCGTTCCCCTCGAGGTCCGTGAAACTTGCATAATATTTATAGTTGGTAAATACGAGCTCCGGAGGTTCGGATGTGTCTGGGAGTATCTCTCACCTAATTACAGATCCCCCGTCGCGTCCGTTTGTCCGGTTGTCGAACGAACGTCTACGTTTCGTCCAGTCGGACGGCTCGGGACGGTTCGGCCCTCGGCGCCATTTTACGCGTGTGGCTATATCGCCCCGATCTCTTTGTTTCTTTCGCCTTTTCGCTCGCGTTCGTGTCCTTCCTTTTGTCAAATTATGTCCCCCCCAATCATAGGGTAGCCGCGGTAATATCGCGCAGCAGTTGGTCCCGGGCTGATGGCTTCGACCGAAACCATCAGCAGGCGGACCGCAAGATGCAATATATTTTTTTGCAATAGTATTCGGAGCAAATTTAAAGCGATGATCGTGTTTTTCGGCTTTCTCTCACAGGCCCCCCGAGCCGAGTTGATGAGATCACGCGTATCGAAAAATTGTGAGCCATCGATTTGGGCCGATGTTCGGAGTCGAGAACATCCTCGATCTATGCCGCGCGCGGGCTACCCGCAACCCACCTTGCCCGTCTGCGGTTCCAGCCCACAGATTCATCCCGGACGCCGAAAACTTTCCACGATACCTACTTCCATCCCGATCTCCGCTCCCCCCCGCACCGAGAAGCGCCTGCCTCCCCGAGCTTTTCCCTGGAAAACCTCGAGTTCGGCTTCTACGTCTCTACCCTTGTCGTCCATCGCCGTTGCGCTCCCGCAGGAAACTGCGACGATGCGCGGTGCGAAAAAATAAAGAACTAAAAAAATAAGCAGATCGCGCAGAGATCCTGCAGAGGAGGATGAAGAGGAAGGAATTCCACCACGCTCGGGTGACTGCCTCGAGTGATTCGATCCGAACTCGCAATCAGATTTCGTCCTCGACGTATCCCCGGGTATTTGACGTAGCCTCGGATAGAGTAGGTACACTTTTCCGCGCCGCGTTTCTCTCCCCGAGTTTCAATCAAGGATCTTTCCGGCCGATGGCTACCGAGGCCCGTAGTTGGTCCGTCGATCCTCGATCGGTAGCGAGATCCGTTCGGGCATCGCGGTCTCGCGACCATTCGAGCATGGCGCCGTTCTTACGAAATCGATATTACCCACAGCCAAATTGGCTGATTATTTTATTCCCCCGGCGATCCCTTCGATTTCGTGTAATATCGTAGCCCCGGCCCCTTTTTTTCTCCCCCCGACGCCGTTGTTATCCTCGTTATTTATACGTATCGTTGGACGCCTTCCCCGCGATGCGCTGTTATTTTCCACGAGATACCTGCCGGATGGCACCGCGGCTCCAAAACCTTGCCGTTCACCGCAGCTCCGAAACCCCGAAACCTCCGCGTTCGCCGCTAGATCCTCGCGCGGATGGAATAGGCTCACGTCTCGCGGCTCGATCCTCTCGTCCGAGAACGGATAATTCGAGCGCGTTTACACCCGGCGAATCGCGGTGGCTGGTCGCGACCGATTGAGACGTCTCTTCCCTTTTAAAACGGAGATTCTCTCGCCGTTAAACGCTTCCACCTACCGATCGCTTCTTCCCATTAGACCATCTCCCAACGTCTTCCGACTCCGTGCCAGCCTTTTACCAAGCCCCTTCACGGGTCGAATATGCAGATAAGCTCGTCGTATTACAGAATCCTCGAGAACTCGCCGCGACAGCGTACAACCTTCGGGGTGAATGCCGATGATCTTAACTCATATCGAGCAGATCCGTTGGCGCTGATAGCGCGCAACAACTACTCGGCGATTCGCCAACTACCAAACGTTCGAATCCCGATCGAAACCCGCTCAGACTAGCAGCCTCTCGTATCCTGGAGGAAAATTCGTACGATCGGGCTGACACCGCGAGCGAAACATTCGTCTCCGTGGATCTGGCGTTCGGACGCTATCCTCGTGAAAACGTGGTGTCCGGTCGAAAGTGAGAGAAAGAGGGAAAGAAGGAGAGGAGGAGAGAGAGAGAGAGAAGGAGAGAGAGATAAATGCATGGTGGACGAGGACTCGGTGCGGTTGTGCACAGGAGGTAGGCAGTAGCGCAGCGTAACGTATTATTAGGGCGGCCAACCGGTGTGACGCTCGATTCTGGCAGAGCCAATGAGACGGCTTCTCGTGCAGCTTCCTCGCGCCGCTCCAGGAATGCGAACACTCCGCCCCAAACTCGCGTTTCCGGCACCGCCACGTCGTCCATGTGGCGGCCTTCCACCACTTCGGAACTCCGAATAGCGGACAGCTCGCGCGGAACACGCATCGTTCTTTCATAAATAAAATATGGAGGAGGTTCGCTCGAGGACCGCGTCCCCCCCCCCCCCCCCCCCGCCGTCCGATTTTGTCGGAATCGCGAGGGAGAGGGGCCGAGACGGAGCCTCGGCACGGAGGTATAATATCGTATCACTCGCGAGAAATTCACTTTTTTCGTCGTATCGACCAACGCTAATGTTCCAACCGATTACCGAAAACAATGAACGCCCGGATTCGTAGTCTCTCTCGTAGCTCTGGGCTCCTTTGTAAATAATTGTGCCGATTTCAAGTCTCGCTCGGCTGCGTGTAAGCCAGCCTCTCTCTAACGGGCTGTGGGTAGTTCGACCTAAGCGCCGCGAACACGCGAAGCAATCACTTCAACGAACAAAAAGCCCCGCGCGATCGGCGGATGAATATAATTTTTACTTCCGTGAAACCTTCCAAATTGTTACAATCAATTTTTTCCCCCCGAGTAAACCTTCGCGCGAAACGATCCTTCGAACACCGACCGACGTAAATTATCGTCTAGCCGAGAGCTCATTTCGCATCAACGTTATTACCACCTCGCAGGTCACACACCGTTGATTCGCCGGTCGCTCCATCGCGATCGCGATCGTCGCCGTTTACCTTTCCACCTTCAAAATTTCACTTCCAATTCTCATTTCTCGTCCTTTCCGGGAAACAACAACAACGACACCCTCGGACCACCGAGCTACCGACCTCTTCGTCGATGGTCGCGTGTACCTAATCGCGAGTCGGATAATTTTGCGATCCTCGGCTCGTTGGGAAAATATTCGCGAATCGTGGATTCGCGGAAGGCGCGATCGAGAAAAAATACGACGTAGACTCGACGACACGTTAATAGGCGTACGTAATTGTGACAAAATCGTGGACACGCGACGAGTGGCCCGGTATTCGTTGGAGGTGGACCAGTCTCTCGGGACGGACGGATATAATTCCTACAACGCGTCTACGACGACGAGTCTCCGCGCTTCGCTCGAGAATTCCCGAGCGACGATTACCCTCCATGGAAGGGAAGAAACGACGAGTGAGTCCGAGACGAGCAGAGGAATCCGTGAGTCGGGTACATCTACCTACTTGGTACGTACCGAGCCGCGGCTCGACCGCGTCGAGTTGGCGGGAGGGACGAGTAATCTCGGGCTTCTCGTTGGAAATAATTCTCATCAGCGAAAAGTAAATGGCAGGTCGAGGTACAGGTGGGCCGTACGCGAGTCGACCGGGCTGTGTGGCCAATTGGAAATAAAGAAGCCCTGCCTAAATATGCGTTGCGCGGTGATCCCCCGACGCTTGGCGATTCGTAATCATAGAGTTTCGCGCTATGCTTATTAAATCAGAGCAATCACGGGCCGCCCTCCGTGATCACGGGGCCTAAGGGTCCGAAGGAGATCGATCCGAAGGAGGTCGCGTATCGCCGACGAGCACGTCGGTGTTTGCTTTCGGATCGATGCCGAGAATCCGACGAATGCGAGTGTTTCGCTGGTCGTCGAGACGAGGATGCGAGGACGCGAGGACGTGGACGAGGACCGGCGAGGTTACGAGATATTTAATCCGGTTGTACGCGGCACGTCCGCTTCTCAGACTCCGGCAGGGGGCTGAGTACGACCTCTGGTAGCATCTCTACGCGACTGCGGGTCATCGGGGTCGGGATGAGGCTACCTTTAAACGCCGGCCGCGCGGGCTGGCTCGCTCGAGCGTGCCTCGTCTGCCCTAGTAGTACGCGTCGCGCGGTCTTTCTCGATCGTACCGGCCACTCCGGCTGGGACGGGAGGGGGTCCCGATCCGTATTTTCCACGCAACGGAACGGAGATGCAGCCTCGAGGAGAATCAGCGAAGCGGCGCACGGGAGTGTGCACCGAGGAAACCGAGAGATCGAGTGACGGATGGGCTCGGCCGGAGTGATGCCTCTTTACACGGGGTGCCGTGCGATCTTTGTTGCACGTACAAAGTCAGGGCTACCGGACCGGTAGCGTACAAACGAGAACCACCGGGTAACATCACGATCTCCGAGACACCGAATAACTTCCTACTCCTATACCGATGCCACAGTCGAAGATAGAGAAGAGAGAGAGAGAGAGAGAGAGAGAGAGAGAGAGAGAGAGAGAGAGAGAGAGAGAGAGGCGCTTGAGAAATCGTCGACTAGGCGAATGAAAACATCCGGCAAAACGATAGCTCCGCAGCTCGCACGGATTCCTTTGCATGGCATTTATTACGAGTAGTATCGTTGGCCGTGGAGTAGCTTCGTCAAGGCTTCACGATCGGCGTTTGGATCTCCGGCGAAGCCACGACGTACCGCGTACTTCCGTGTTCCGCGATACGCGACACAATACAACTTCGGCGTGCTCTCTATCCAGGGCTGGTATAGAACGTCGTAGCGGCGGTAGAACGCGAGCCGTGCGAAGGATGCCCGACGATAGCGGAGAGATCCGTTACGCGGTAAGACGACGATCCCGCGGGGCTGGAGAACTCCGTTGATATCATTCCTATCGGTCACCTATTACGAGGCTGCGGCTACAAAACGACTCTTCGGATCTTCGACGCGAATCTTCTCTCGTCGGACCTCGACCGGCGGTATAATCCGTGCCGACTCCTTTCCCAGGACCTCGGTCTCGCTACGGTCGCGCACTCGGGTATAGGGGGAGAGAGTATTTACTCTCGAGGCGCCGTTCGACTCCTCGCTTCCCCGGTGAACGGAAGAAAAATCTTGGGTTCTCCGTTCGCTCGAAGCAACGCGGTTTTCGCGGTACGCGAAAGCACGAGGCACGCGCGCGAGCCACGTAGGTACTCCGCACTCGCGAGGGGGTGACCTTACGTAGTCAACCTCGCGAAGCTCACGAGTATCGCGGCTATTGCACGGTTATAAATCTACGGTCCGTGGCTGCTGGCTGTACCTGACCGCGACGAGGCTGGTCGCGATGATTGTAACGGAGGTGGATTAGCGCGGGCGCTAAGCATCACGCGCATAGCATGAACGCACGTGTCGATTGCGAGGCGCGACGTACCCTGGACAATGGGGACGCCTGTGTATACCGGTGCATCGCGTGCCACTTGGAACCTCCGGGCAGAGGTGCGCCCGTCGACGGAGCTTTCCAGCATCGGAAAGCTTCGCTTGGCGGATATCGGTGCGAGACCTCGAGCATGGTACCTACGAAACATCTCGCTTCCGCCCATCGCTAATCAACCGGACGACGAAGACCAAAGCTGCTGACCGTACGCGCGAATCCGAGTCGCGGAGGAGCCAACTCGGCACGCTGCGTGAAAACGATGCGGCGTGCGATGAAGCGGAAGGGGACGAAGCGCGGAGGCATCCCGAGTTCATCGCGTGGACGATTAATGAGTCGGAGTCGTTGGAATCAGCCGTGAAATAACAAACAATGGCTCGTTATGGTTGCATTTAATTAGACGCGGAAGAATCGCTCGTGCGATGTCTTTGTCTCGTTGACGCCGAGCAAGCCTGATGTTCGATGGATGACGAGGAGGAGGAGGAGGAGGGGGGTGCGCGCAAAGCGCGAGTGGCTAATGAGAGCCTATTATCGCGATTCGCATTCATAATCCACGCGATCGCGAGACAAAACGTAGCCTATAGGCCGTTTCTTCTGTCCCTTCAGCGCCTTCAGCGAATGGCGATTGCAAAGCGTCGGGTTCTTTGCGGTCGCGCGGCCACCACGATCTTATCTCGACGAAAGCACGGAGCACGAGGGAAAAAGGCGCCAGTATCGACTGTAAAACGGAATCGTGGGATAACCGTGGCGGGCAATTGAATCTGGCGCGGGGTAACGATAGAACGGAATGCGAGACAAAGGTGAGTCCGCGGCAGTCGCGACGGGGTCCTCGCGTAACGGCGCACGGATCGCGCAAAAATCCCGTCATATTTTATCATCAGCAGCCTCGAGCGTGCGCGCGATGGTAACGATGATACAAGGATTTCCCTCGGCAACGTTCGTCCTGGAACAAGAGTCGCGATTCACACCTCGCGCGCGCTGGCTCGCGAGCCAGAGGTGTACGGAAATGATATTTCTTTATTTCTTATCCGTTCGCAACGGAGCGTAACAAATTAGTCGCGTCACTGCCCTCGCTGTACCCGTGTCATTAAGTATCCCGCTCGACTGAATAGAAGAAATCAAGCCGCAGCGATGACTGACCGATGGTGTCTTCCGCGGGAGGGCACCCACACGTCACTTCTCTCGGCGTTGCGCAACCGAACTGCTGCTGCCGTACGCGTCTCATCCCCCTCGCGTCGCGGCCATCTTACCTGTTCCCGAGATCGATGCTCGCTGGCGGACCAAGTTCATTTGCATCCCTCGTCTCTTCTCATCTCTCCACCCATTCCTCCTCGGCCACTTCCTCGTTCGCTTCTTCGCTCGTTCCACGTCACCCTATTCCTCTTCCTCTCTCTCTCTCCTCGCATCGTCGCCGAGCATCGTAACCTCGCTCGACCCGTGCTAAGCGCATAAATAGCCCCGGCACCGAGACCCTAATTCACGCCCTTCTTCGTCTTCGTCTTCGGCTTCGTCTTCCTCTTCGTCCTTTTTCCGTCCGTCCCAAGCGGCCGAACTTTCTCCGGAGGTCGTCGTTGCCCCTCGGTTACCGCGCGGCAAAGGCCGTGTGGCTCCGTAATACTTGTCGAGGTTTTCTCAATGGAAGTTATGCTCCGTGAAAGACTGCTCGGAGATGTGCCGTCCAATTGCTACGAGATTCCTATTATATAAACGGACAGTCGCGATGGAAGCGTATTAAATTGAAAACGCCAGAGCCAATTCAATATTGTGACAATTTCTCGCTACCGTTTCGTATACCGGGGAGAATATCGGCTATCTACGCGACGCGTTCCTCGAGGTTATCATCGACTTATCCTCCGAGTATCAACGTCTTTCCCGATTCTCATCGGAGGATTCCAACTAGATTTTAAGCGACGACGGCAAATAACGATTCACTCTTCGCTCTTCTCGCCTTGCAAGTGTCCTGCCGCGGTTCTCCGTCTATCCACCTACTCGCACGGGCTTTATTTCCGTTTTTTTCTCTCCCTCGTTCGCTGACAACCAGCTTGGGATGATTTCTTCGAGCGCTACATCCGAGCGAGTCACCCAAGTCGCACGTGCGTCACGCGCGAAGGAGGGAGCCTCGACGCCTCGGGGAGCATAACTCAGACCCGGAGGGATTAAGAGGCACTCGGGAAGAGACGCACGTCGGTGGGCAGTTGATGTGCGATTGGTCCCCGTGTCGCGTGTGTCGTCTTTGCGAGTTCGCATCTTCGCGCTCGGGCTCGTTAGAGGCACATCGTCGGGCGCATCGTCTATTAGCGTCTGTCCAATCTCCGCAAAGTCGTGGACATAATAGGAATTACGGGAAGCGACCGCGAAGCAGCGGCGCGAAGAGGGGAGAGGATCGAGCGCGGAGAACGCGGCGACGGAGGACGCCGAAGAGGGGGAAAAGAAGGGAAGAAGAATGGGGTACAGCGAGAGGGAGGGAAAGAGAGAGAGAGAACGAGAGAGGGAGGCACGCGAGAGTATAGGAAGAATCCAGCCGGAAGATGGGCTATAAGTGACAGGACAGCACGACGCGGGAGTCGAACCCGGCAGCCTAGCGCAGTCCGCACCCAACGAGCCAAAGAGGATGGCTCACTTCTCCGGTTCTCGACTGTTTCTTCCCTCGGAGCGACGACCGCCGCGGACGCGTGACGTCCTCCCACGCTGCTTCGTTTTCTACCGTACGGCAGCGTAGCTAGGGTAAAATCGCCTTCGGCTATCGACGCGTTCGACGACGCCGTTCGATCGGCAGCGGACAGATCTCCGCGTCGTCGCGATTTAATTCGCGATAATTATTTCCGGATCTTATCGGACAATCATCGTTCGCGAGAGTCTGTACGGTCTGGACTACGCGCGCGAACCTACCCGAGGACGAGGCTACGAAATATATTTCACGGCATCGCGACGAGTTCGCCTCGCGTAGATTCGGGAAATGCGGTTCGACGAGTCTTCGTGACTGGAGACCGAGTCAATCGCTTTGACCCCTGAAACGTGCCCGAGAGATACGCCACGATAAGTTTCGCAATGGCAACCAGTTGAAATCTCGGTTGTTCAAAAGAGCCGAAGTCACGAACGAGAACCAATCCATCATTGCGCTACCGTTCACTACTTTCGGACGTGTCGGGCCGCGGACCCGGAGGAAAGCTGCGGAAGCTTGGGAGTAGAATTTCAAGAAGCAACGTTCGGGGTACACCAACGTGATCACGCCGGTCGACGAGCGTGTGGCGTGGCGATACATAAATTAACGGTAAGATCGGCAAATGCTTCGTGCCACGTCGACGAAAGGAATTCAGGCGGAGTAGCGACAACCTCGGTATCCGCTAGGGTTCTCCGATGATTTGCATTTTCACGGTTTTGTAAGAAATATCGTAGAGTCGAGCACCTAGTTTCTACGAGCGATCGAGCCCAGTTCCTTCGGCTCGCCTTCGTTTCCTCGTGTTGGTTCGAGCCTCCTTTATTATTCCCTACCTTCGTACACCACCTCGGACGACGACGGCCTTCCCTTGTCTTCCTCATTCCGATCCGCGGTGGCATCCTACCGTGCCTTCCGCAGCAACGGCTATGCCATCGCGTCGTTGGTTCTGCCGTTGGTCTCGCTGTTACGAGAATATGTAGCAAAAACGCCGAGGCTCGTGTCCCGTCGATTCGTGTTTTCTCTAGAAACTATGCATTTCCTCGCCGCAACGCCTCGTCGCGTTCCTCCTCGAGCAACCGCTGCTGCTCTTCAACCGCAGCGCCCCCCCACTCCACTAACCCCGAGGGGGTTCTTCGGCGTCGATTCGTGCTAATATTTCCCTCTCGCCGTGATAATGATCTTACGAACGTTTCTCCGTTCTATTTCACCGGGGTTTCCATCGTCACGCTTTTTCACGCTTCTCCAGCGAACTGAAATCTGCTCTCCTCCTCCTTCTCCTCGTCGTCGTCGTCCTCCTCTCGGCTTATTACCCACGTGACGGGAAGTACGAACGAGCGACGAGCAAGGGAGATGGAGGCAGGGAAGCGACGGAGCGACGGAGCGAAAAGAATGCCCCAGCGATAATCAGCAGTTTGTCCCGCTCCATGAAATCGCTGGTACGCTGCGAAACCCGATATAGCAACGCGGCAGGATTTATTCCCTCGAGGTTCTCTCGCTCTCTCTCTCTCTCTCCTGCGTCTCTCTCCCGATGGAAAATCCGCTTCCCCCCGCTCCCGTTGTTTTCTCTCGCTCGTCTAGCCTCTGGACTATGTATCCTCTCTCCGTTTCTGGCCGACGAATCGACCTGCTGTCCCACCGCGAAGTAATTAAAGCGACGTGAAATGGCTGAAATATGTCGAGCAGGTTGTCCTCTGCTCGTACAACGACACGACGCTGGGATACCTAGATCGAAAGCACGCGCGTACGGAGTAATTTTCATCGGCTGCCTCGCGTTGGCGTCGGGCATTGTTCCGCTAGTCGGTAACACATCGCCGCGCGCTCTCGACGTTACACGCCGTTTTTTCGCCTCGATCGAATGCTCGGTATGCGATCGGATAGGAAGAGGCGGGGGGGGGGGGGGGGGTTCCTCTCGCTATTATTGAAGGATCGATGCGAGATACGCGCGAAGGCAAATCAAGGCCAAGGGAGGTCGCAGGAACCGCGATAACGAACGATCGTACGAGCGCGAGGGCGCGCGCTGCTCTGGGAGGTTGGTCCGCGACCCACTCCCGTGGGAACGGAACGGAATTGACGGATAATCGCGCGAACCGGGGGACCGGCGATCGCGCGATAGATCGAACTGTGGAGAGCCGGTCGTTCGTGACGATCGGAGTCTCGTTGTGTCGAGGAGGACAAACGAGAGTCGAGGAGGATGGAAGAATTAGAGGATTTAGGTTTGTGTAATGCGACGTAATTGGAATAGAGAACCGGGCTCCTCGTATCTCTTGGTCCCGCGAGTATTTATAATGCCTAAGATTTATAATACGTTTCACTCGAGTCCGGCAGCGGCGAGGAGCCGCGACGGGGTGGTGGTATATCTGGAAACACAAACGCGCAACGCTCACGGAGAGCACGTCGGTAGACAAATGAGCAGCTCGGTCTACATAGATCCCCTCGGTTAGATTGGATCGAGTTTCTCGTGTCGAGAAGTCCGAGAAACGACTTGCTCCGAGGGAGAGAAAGAGAGAGAGAGAGAGAGAGCGAGAGGGAGCGAGACCGACCGAGAGAGTGAGAGCTCTCCTTCCCGAGGGCCAGGCCTCTGGAATATGCGCAACTATTATGCGCCATGATAGATTAGCGCGCAAGGACGCGACGGATCTGATAAGACTAAAGTCTTAAAGTGAAACGGTCCGACGCAGCCGGTCGAATGCCCGTGGAGAAGTGGATACACGAGAGTTCCTCCTTGTCCGTCAAAACGAACTGTTCGTCCATCTCGCCCTTCTCGTCAAGCTCGTTTACCGCTAGGACGCGATGATCCACGGAGTGCTTCGTGTGCCGGAGATGCACCCTGGACTTTGGTTCTCGGAAGGAGAACATCAATTTCCCGCGCTTCGCCCAGCTCTTTCCCAACCAACTAGCTTTCCCTTTTCTCTGCTCTCACGAACTCCCCATTTTCCCTCACCGAGAGCACCTACGATATTCCGCGACTCGTCTACCACTGGACCGCCGTCTCTCTTTCTCCCGCTCCGGCCGCTGAGTTTCGCTGCAATTTCCCTATGTCACGGGAACGAGGTTCCGTATTGTTTCCAATATCGACGACTTCTGGATTATCGACGATGTGGGTCGCGACGACGTCGGCCCGGAACGTCGTTGATGGCCGCCGAGGTTCGTAGAGCTACGCGGGGCGTGATGATGATTGCTTCGTAGAAGCGACCAAACCGAGACTGGCGTACCGAGCCTACGAGGCGCAGGTATCCCAGCCACGTCGGCCGCTATACATCATCGGAATTACAATTCACCGTGGCTGAAACATAGACGAATGCAAAGCCGAGTTACCACTTCACAGGTTAAATTGTCGTGCGCGCGCGCGCGAGAGTTCTCCGTGGAAATTAACCGTGATGATTGCTCCGTATACGCGGTACGCGCGTCGAGTGCGCGAACGTCTCAATTTCCTCGGGTGTCAGAGGGTAGCTGGGAAGAAAAAATCCCCGAGCATATCGCGGCCGCTGCGTCGAGCTTCCCGAAACTTCCCACCGGCGAGTCAAATCAATTACGCCGCTTACAACAAGGTAGTAAGTCAAAATTGAAGAAAAAGAAAGGAAAAAAGAGAGAGACCATCTCGCATGCGCGATGGGTACCTATAATGGGTCGGACCTACATACGCGTCTATTCTCACATCCGCGCGAATGATTAATCGATCCCCGTTTACATCTGATGGATACGTATAACTCTTATCAATCAAAATTCCGAATTTATTCCCATCTACAATTCTAATGCCCTCCTGACCGATCCCCGCCAAGGATCAACGAAGGTCCATCCGCCGAACGCTTTCGACACGCATGGATCCTCGTTTCCCCGATCTTTCCGCAAAGCGTAGATATCATACTTAGCATTATCTCCGCGAATGCTCGGAACTGCGAAGGGATCTTTGATGTTTCGGTTCGAATTCGTAATTAAAGGCTCTCGGTGATGGAAAAAAACTGAAGAGGCACGCGAAGTCCGAGGCTCTCGCCGCGCGAAGCAATCGTAAGCAGTTCGGACGCATTCGAGAGTGAGATTTCTGGTTTGGCTGCATCTCGACGACCTCTCCGCTCGTGTTCCCTCTACGTACACGGGGGTTTCTTCGCTGCCCACTCGACGGTCGCGGAGCGATCCTAATAGCGTTCCTCGCGAGCGGTTCGCCGCTGCGCGTTTTCCTGGGTGACGAGATTCCGGATTCGCGACTACGTTCGGGGCTCCGCACCCCGATGACACGCGACCCATGGAGCGCCGAGTCGGTCGGCCACCGTTGGTTCAGGGGGGCCCCTGACACTCGTTTGTTCGACGGCCAACGGCCTCGGGCCAACCGAGTCTTTTCCTCCATCACCATTCGCCTCGTATCTTTTTGCTCCCGACTCGCTCGTCGTCCCATCGCGCTCTCCGGCCTGATGATAAATTCGAGCTCCGACGACAATCGCGCGCGAAAATTAAAAACAAATTTATCGCGCGTGCCGCGATACCCGATCGCGAATATCCGCACGGCTAAACGGACGGCACTTCGACGGGTGAAAGGTCGTCTGCCGAAGTCACGGGCGGCCCCTTTACGCACCGACCGCGGCGCTGAGTGTCTCGTCGTGGTTTACGAGACAGGAAAATTAGTTGAATGTGTAATAATGCCCCGCGGGGAGCACCGGGATGGACCGGGTGATGGTCCCAGATGGTCCCGGGTATTACCGAACCTCGGACCAGTCGGAAACCGGGACTGCGAGAGCGGACTCCCAACGAAGCGCGACGGAAGACCAACCCTCTGCTCCGAGTCGTTCGCCCGTCGTCTTTACGGCACCCGATAGACGTTCGAATGGTAGGTGTCTCCCGTTCCGAGCGGGCTTCCGAACGACGCGCCATATCCTCGGCTTTCCACAATTTCAAACCGCACCATCTGTAACCGCGCATTGCCGTTCTCGCTGGGACGTTGCCGCGTTGTTGCTCGGGCATTTATTCGAATAACGAAACGCCGTCGTCGATTCTACCTCGTCCGGTTCGCTGCGTCTCCCATGAACGAGTATTTTCGACGTAACATCGGCACGAGTCAACAAACGATATAATAATATCCAACGGTACCGGAGACGATTTTTAATTAGAAATCTCATCTCGTCCTTATTTGGATTTTTTTAACAATCGTCGACTCCGTAATAACGCGGCCGCCGAACAAAAAACTGGACACCAACGAGGTCAACGTTTCTTGAAAGATCAAGGCTTCATATCGCATGTCCTTTTTTTCCGAAGACCACCACGGTCGATCTTCAGCCGTGCTGCGCTACTTCGAAATTATCGCCTCGTTTTTCCTCGCTTTAATTAACGCGTGACGTCAGAGCGGATAAGACGATTGGAGATGCGCTACGTCAGTGGCGAAAATCTAAGAAAAGCTGAAACGTAGGAGAAATCGTTGCGGCTGCGAAACGGACGACTTTGATGACTGGAATTCGCTCGTCACGGCCAGAAGAGGACGAAACAAGGGGAGATAAGGCGAAGAAGAGGAAGTATCGACGCGATCGTATGCCCGTCATAGTTCAACCGTCGCCTCCTCCTCCGCGGTCCCCCGACACGCGGAGGAAGATCGGCGGACACCTTCGAGGGAGCTCGCGATGAGCCGTGCCGATCCACCGCGAGGCTCGTATTCGCTCGGGGCTACCGGAGAAATCGAAAAGATCGAGGATCGATCTGTTGCCGATCGATTCTTCGTCCCAAATAACGATCGTCGCTCGCGCCGCACAGCTGCGAATAAGTTCGATCGCTCGCAAGCACTCCGCGGATCCGCGCGCTGGTCCTCGTACCTACCTATAGGTATACCGCGACGGAAAATCGGCGACGATCTTTTGTCCGATTTATTTCACGAGATGAACCGAGAGCGGCTCCATTGTTAGCGCGGCGATCGTAATAATTGATTGCATCGTGTCGGTAGCCGATGGTTGGCCGGCCGGTCGGTCTCGAACGCGCGACTCGCAGATCGCTTCCGATCTTGCCGATAAATCGCGTCCACCTCCCCCCCGATATCGTCGGACAATTCTTCTCGGTCGTTCGCCGGACGCGTCAAAAGATTTAGCGACGATATTAAGATCCATCGATTCGATTTGACAATCGACGAAATACGAGCGGAATGTTAAATTTAACGAACGTGTAACGGTCGATCGATCGTTGCCGACGACGACGCCGATCGCCGCCGCGCAGCGTTCCACGAGCGTCGGGAATCGTACAGCGTTTTACGACGTGTCGACGCGTTTATGGAAACGAAGCGCGTCGACGAGGAAAAACGAGGGGAACAAAAAAAAGAGGAGAAAAAAAAACAAACGAAAGCGAAAGCTTGTACCTATACGAGCTCCAAAATCCGACATGATCGACGACAGAGGAACGACGGTGTCGAACGAGGGGACGATAATTTATTCTCGAATGCCTGTTCGTATTTACTATTATTATTTATACCTACATACGAAATTCTTACGGCTATCGGCCAGACGGCAACGGCTGCCGCAGCTTCTGCTCCCGCTGCCGCGGCGGCTGGCCGTCGTGTTACGTACAAACGGTTCGCGCGTACGCGTCGCGCCGAAGAAAAATCCATATCTTCTCGCAATGCCGAGATATAGATACCGTAAGCGGCAACCGGTGAGCACTTTCAGGTTATGATAATCTCGAGTCACGGAGCGGTGCGCTCGCTCGCACGCTCGCATCTCGAGTGCGAGTCGTTTCGCTCGATGCCGATTATTCGTTAAACGATGTACGAGTCCGTGGCGCATCGTCGCGAGAGATCTCCGTCTAACGAATCGAAACGTTGGAGACGTCGCGTCGAACACCGCTGAATTCGCCTCGTCGCGGTGTCGAGATCTGGTCTCATCTCGCGTCGAGAGATTTCCCGTACGCTTGGTAGCATTACGTAGCAGCAGCAGCAGCAGCAGCTTTGTTGCGTCGCGTCGGGGGGGGGGGGGGGGGGGGGATAGGTACGACTCCGGGTATGTCTGGGTACGTGGTACGTGGTCGTAATGGTAGGAGATCCGTGTAAATAGGTCGAGATGGCTGAGAGTTCGCGGCGATACGTTCGCGTGCGCGATTCATTGAATTAAACGCGGCGAGCAGGAACTCGGTACCATTGTCCATTTAACATCGAGGCGATTCGTTATGTGCCGCAGAGACATTCAGCCGCGTTGTCAATGGTTCATTCATTCGTTCCTCGCTCGTATTTGCCTCGGCGTGGTACAGCTATAAAAATCGTGATTGCAATAGCGATCGGCAACGAGGCCGCTGACACGGAGACCGATCGAGCAACGAACAATTATCATTTCTCGTTCCGACTCGACGTTACTTATCACCCGTGTACCTACCCTCGCGAGGGAAACCCTCCGCGTCGCAGGAGCGCGTGCCTTATCGCGAGGGTGTTCGTAAAATATTGGTAATTTGTGGGAATTCGTTGGGGAAAAGTTGCCCTGGAACTTGTCAAACAATCGTAAGGCGAAGGCAATATTACCCACGACGCGACTCCATCCGTCTTCCTCTTGCCTAATTTCGAAGCCCGCGGTGAAAAAGGAATTATTCATGAATCCGTGTGATCTACTTTCGTCCGAGTGTCCGTGAGCCGCGATTAAACACGCATTAACGTAATATATTGTAATAGGTGGAAACGTTTACGTCTGATGGGTATCAAATTAACATATTTAGCCCGGGTTCCCTCTTCTTCTCCACGTCTATTAGTGGGATTGGTAGAGAGGCATACGATTCACGAGGCGTTTCTTACCACCGGGCGAAAGAGGAAGATGAATTTTGTCGCGCGATATCCCCTCAGCTTTCCGAGCGGGGAAATTTTATCGGGTCGTTTGCCGTTTCGTCGTTCGCGGGTAGAGAGAAAAAGTGTGCCGCGGTGTTTGAAGAATGTGGGATTCGTGAGCGATGAAGCCGCGCGATTAGTACAGCTATGGCATCGCGATGAGGAATCTGAAGTTTCGTCGAGAGGTCAAAGTCCGGAGAGTCCCAAGTCGGAGCGCCTCCGAGCCGCGGCCGAGGCGAAGGCATATACGAGAGGAGAAAAGATAAGGCAAGGCAAGGCAAGGCCTGCGGTGTCCTCGTCGATGAAGTTGCTCGGCAAAGAAAGACGCGTAGGTTAGGTATATCCTTAAGCGTTAATCTTGTCCACGTGTATTTTAATTGCCACGGAATCTCAATTTAAACTCGGTCTTCTTAAAGTAGTCGTGCCGTTTAAAGAGAAACGGGTAACGTGGCGGTAAGTAGATATACTACTTGTTCGCAATCTTATCTATGTAAGTACGCCGTACAACGTGTTGGAACAAATATCAGAGTGAAATATAAGACTCCGGGAGTTGGTGGCGCGAGGACCACGCGCGAGGACCGCTCTCCGAGCCCTCGCCCCACGCCTGTCGGCACACGTAGGCATACGCGCACGCGAACGGGTGTAGGTACGCGTACGTACTTTGGCGAATGATTTGGTCGTTTTGTTTTCGCGGGTTTTTTCTTCTCCGTTTTTTTCCCCTCCGTCCGCGAAAGAAACCGGAGGCTCCTGACGGTAATGCATCTGGTTCTTATGCGAGGAGCAGCAGTGGTGGATTGCAATCAATTTGGGGAGTTATGGTTGGGCGGTGGTTGCGCGCGCCGGCTTCAGCCCCACGGGCCTTCGGGCCCTACTTCTCTAAACACCGTAATTCTAGCTATCCGAAACGTCAGCCACTGTACTCAGCCTTGACATGGACCCGTTGAGACCGCATCACCGATATATTGCAGAGCAGCGGAGGACGAGGCTGAAGGAGACGCGGGAGGAGGAGACGCACCCACACGCGTCTCTACGCTCTACGGTAACACGCGTGCACGCGTGTACGTACGGCGCGTAGTAGCTATAGCGGGGCAGTCGGGTGGTAGGTAGGCAGGCAGGCAGGCAGGCGTTAAACTGCCCCATTACCGAGTCATGCCACGGTATCGAGGGTCTGTTCTCCGGCTTCGATCTACTGTTACCGCACACTCGAACCTCCGGAAGACTGCTACCGATTTCCTATTTCAGAACTTGGCTCGCCGCGGATCGAAGGTGAAACTTGAAACCATCGCGGTCACGAGAAGAATATTCTCGTTGATTCACGTGCCCGTGGCGAGACCCGGACTAGGTTCACCGGTAGCTAGGTGGCCAGTTAGCGGTAAAGCGTCATGTTTGCTTTGTATCGCCGTAAAGCATCGCATCGGTCGACGGCGAGGAGGAAGCCGGTGGGACGTCGAGAGTCAACAGAGAACCGCGACTCCTCGCAAGGGAAAGGATCGAGCCGTTCCCCCGGCCACGCAGCCAGGCGCTCGCCTATTCTTCTCGATTCTCTGTTATTCTTTGCAATTCACGATACGCGATACGCGAGTTTGCGCGTATCGCGCGTGCACTCGCGGCCCTCCTCGTTCGCCGGAACAACCGTTGCGCGAGTACGTTCCCTAGGAGTCCGAGGCCTAATCCCAACTCGAACCCTACCTACCTACCTGCCTATCTATCCATCTACTCGCGAGGGGAGTACTCGCCTTACGAGTCTTCCGTCGTACGGTACGCGACGTCGACGCGTAGCGATGCCGAGACGCAGCTGTACGGAGGACGACGATCCTGCGTTACGCCTCCGCGTGACGAAGATGGAAGGTCCGAGTTGTCAGCGGTCGCGAGGGATCCCCGAACCCGAGAACTCGTCGCGTCCGCGCACTCCGCGCGAGTTTTAAAGTCTCGAGCGTTCGTCGTCGAGGCGAACGTAAGAAGAAGCTTGTATTCGCTCGTGTAGAAAACGCGAACCTGTTTCAGCCTCGGTTTCGATTTCAGTCTAGCTTAGGTGTCGTCTGGGAATAATTTATAAGGCGTTAAGAACGTTGAACGGTGTCGCTTTGTCCCCTGTCGCATCCTTCGCGCGCAGTCCGACTCGTTTGTAATCGTATCGCTCGTACAAAATACACGCGCGTAACGATTACCAATGGCGAAAGAATCCCACCTGCCATCCGGACAAATCGCTACGCGTTTCGGCCTTCGAAACGGAATTCCGCGCGTGATTTTCCGGTCATAGCTCGCGAGGGATCCTTGCGGCGACCGAGCGAAAACTTTGCTCGCTCGCGTGCGAGTTTCGTGATTCGGCTGCGGATTTGGGAGGCGGAGGTACGGAGAACGAAAGATGAGAGAATGCCTTCGCGATGGAAGGAGCTTTGAAGCCGTGCTTTCAATTACCGTCGTGTCAGCGGGTGCGCTGATCAGCCGCCGGCAGAGTTGCCAGTTTACCGCTCGGCCAACCTATCAAAATATTTTCGGCTAATATTTATGTTAAACATTCCCTCGTCTGCTCCGCATTCGGGGCTGCGTCGGCCGAGGCGAACCTCGGGCTCGTTCGCATCCTTTCTCGCGAGCCTCGAAATCTCTACCTTTTCCAACCGAACTAAATCTTCCTCTTTACCCGGCCGAAAGCCCTCCGTCTTTGTTTCTTTTCCTCGCTTTTTTTTCCCTTCCCACCCCGAAAAATCCCTCGCGCCCGAAACGGCGGTGGGCGCGGAGAGCGAAGGCTCGTTTTCTCATTCATGGGTCGTTCATTGTTGCTGCCGCGGTGATTTGAATAATTTCACACGTAACGAGAAACTCGGTGGTATTCGCGACGAGAACTCCCTTCGCCGACTCGTAATCACACGTTGCGACTTCCGACCATCTTCCCGTTACCGCCGGCCTAGTAGTCGAGTTCCCCGTGCGAGAGCATCGCCTTCTCCTTCGACAACGAGTCTCGGTCGTAGCTGTCGAGCTTTTTTCACCACCGTTCGTCCGGTCGACTTTCCTTTGCCATTTTCCATCGAGGCCCGTGCGAAATCCACGGGACGACGATCGAGCAGGCAGGACGAGAAGGGGGTTCGAGGCGAGCGACGACGAAGATTCGAGAGGACATCTCTAGCCATTGCCTTCGACCCGTAGCTGACGGGCCTCCACGAGCAACTCGCACTGTCTGCATTCCAGTGTATATAGAGTCGAGGCATCGCGCACGCGCGAGTCGTGGACCCAGCATCACCCGATCGCGGATACCTCGACTACCTACAGACGAACCCGCGAGTCTTCTCCGTTACCCACGTGCCTGGTAGAGCTCTAAACACGGCGTAGCTGCGCCAGTCGCATTTCTCACGGATGGGGAAGACAAACTGACGATGAAAATGCACGACCGAAGGAGAGGAATCTTCGTCGATGCTGGGAAGCGCGGGACAGCGGATCGGGCAAGAGGACAGCGAGAGGAATTGGAAACGAGGATGCGGAGAGTACGGAGGAGTACGGCTTACGCTTCGATATGGACGCGCGACGCCGCGCCGATCGATTCGTCGCGTGTATGACGAAGGTAAAATTAATGCGCGCGGAAGAGGAGCAGAGGAGGGTGTACTCCCAGGGTGTATTTTTCATGGAAAATATTCACAGCCTCCCTACCTCTTCGATGGAAAGTCACGGGGCAGAACGTCGTCGGAAGCTCATGAAATTCTATGAAGCATCCAAAGCAAACAGTCATTTGAATGATTGTGACGTATCGACCCACCCCGAACGAACGCTTCCCGACGCGTCTTGCCGAGGACGTCGCGGCAGCCTTATTACGAAGTCGAACCGAGGTAGATCCGCGTCGCGTGAAATTTTCGGGACTCGTTGGGTCGTTTGGTCGTATACCGTCGACGAGATGCGAGGGGGAGGCGACGCGTGATCGACGGTCGATGCTGACGGGGCTGTTTTCGTCCCGTCGTACTCGTCTCTCGGTACAAAAGTTTTTTCCCGATGATTCACTATCGCGCGGTGGCCTCTCTTGATTACATTAAAAACGCGTATTCACATATCCGAGAATCATTAGTCCCAGATAGCCCTCTCGCCGCGTCGGTCTGAAAGAGGAACCCTGTCAAGACGACACCCCGCAACTTTCGGTCTCGTCACAGCCCTCCGCGCGGGTGGACGACGCCGTTGCTACGAGCTACGAGCGGCGACGGGGGAAAAAAAAGGAAAATTCCGCGCCGATTCCGAGACAGCGCAGCGGCGAGAGTTTGGACGAGGATCGGTGCCCGAGGGATCGGTACTTTGGGCGTCGCTCGACGAGCGATATTCACACCGACGGTGGTGGGCTGGTATTGCGCAAGAATAAGGATATACTCGGGGGAAGGCGTCGTAACTCAGTGACGTCATCGTTCCGTGATTACGAGTCATTAAGGGACCGCGAACCGGTCGGTATACAACAGCGAGCCCTTTGTATCTGGCAGCGGGCACGCGTTATCCGCCGAACGGTATACGAACACACGTTGAAAGGCCGAGGCCGAAGCAGCTATCCGTACCGGTGCTGCTAACATTCTTGTAAGTTTTGGTCATTCAATGGGCAAGGGTTCAGCCACGGGGTCATTTTTTAGCGTTTTACGCGGCAGGGGTTCCCCGGCTCCCTCCTCACCTGCCCCGCGCAACTCGCGCCCCACGTTACTTACCACCGACTCGCCGCGTACCTACTTGTCTCGCGTGCGCGCGCGTCGCATACAAACGTATCGCTGCGCCGCGCGCAACCATAACCACAACAACAACAACAACAACAACAACAACAACAACAACAACATCAACATTATCAGCAACAACAACGACAACACAACAACAACGCGGATACAGTCTGGTTGTCGTTGCCCTCGTCTCCTCGCACCTGTCTCGAGCCTGGACATTCTTATTATCGAGCATCGCCGCATTTTCGTGGAGGTTATCGGCCACGCCGAAGAGCACCCCGAATGGAGATGTCTCGTCGAAGAGTTACCGCAAGGATCCGTTACTTTGCTTTCACTGGACGAAGGAGCCGGTAAATCGGTGGTACCCATCGAACGATAAGAGGCGACACCGCGCCAACGGGCAGAGCTACTACCGGACTTCTCGCTGTACGTCGTGGTCGGTGAATCGGTGATTCTTCCGTGACTACAACCCGTCGCGAGTCCCCCGGGTTGACGAGCTTCGGCTCTGGGCTCCCCGCGATCCGACCGCGCTACGTATATACGCGTTACGACAACGTCACGGCAACTACATCTGTAATCGGAGAACGTTCGCCACCGCTCGATCGCGTACCTCGAACGACTCTTTTTCTCTCTCCGCCAGCGACGTCGTACCCCACCTCCTCTTCCGCGACTAATTAAGTCGAGCTCCGCGGATATGCCGGAAAGAACGAAAAGACCTTCGACGCGACGGGAATGGTCCTGACTCCCGCGTTGTTTTTCATCCGCTCCAGTCCCCGTCGTTTGCTCGCTCGGATCGCTCGTACCATTTCGCTTCTTACGCGCTTTTTCCTCGGCGCTGATAGCTCGCCGTAATGGTAGAATTTCACGCCGGTGGACTACATCGCACGATATTAAGAGCGAGACGCGAACTTGCTCCGGCACCCCCTCCAGGCAACACCGATTTCCATACGCCCCCAACCGAGCGCCATTCATCTCTAGCCTTCGCCAGGTTATATTACCCGGGAGATGACTGAATATTTATACGCGGTTTCAGGTAAAACAATGAACTCTGCCCACGCGACTTCGTCCCACGACGAGCCTTCCTCAACCCGGAGCTTGAGGAGGACTTCGCGGTGATGGTGGTTACGGTGGTGACGATACCGGTGGTGGTCTTCGTTCCTTATCGCTGTCATCTTCGCTAGTCGGTGCCTCGATCCACGTTCCACGGGAACGAGACGCTCGCGATCTCGGCCAACCGCACGTGAGACAACTTCGAAATTCGTGATTAACCACCTTCCGTCGCTCGTTTGGTCGTCATGGGAAATCGCGGGCTCGTCCTGGAACGAGCGTTCTCCGTTGTCAAAATTTGCCCAGCCGCGGTAGGGACACGAAACAACGCAGCCTCCGACTCGCGCCGTTCGCCGAGAGATTTCCACACCACGTTTTCCCGAGTCGCTGGTTAACTAATGGCAATAAACTTTCAAATGAGCTTCTTGCCGTCGTAAACATTCAACAATGACGACTCCGTTTCGCAAAAAGGATCGCGCAGCGTTGATAGATCGCTCGTCGTCTCGTTCTTAGTCGCGCCATGTAGAGAGATCGAGGTAAGAATCCTCGGAGGAGACGCTTTTTCTCGCGATTACTTTTCCATCTTATCTTCCGAGAAATTGGAGCGCTTTTCGATCCCACACGAAGGCAACCGTATCAGGTTCTTCTTACCGCTATATCTCGATCGATTTCCTCCGCCACCCTCGATCTCTCTCCTTCGTGGTCTCTTCTCGCTCTACAGATTTATTGGCGCAACCCCGTGAGAACGAGGAGGCAAATATGGAATAAAAAAATAATGAGCAAACGCGTACCGACAGATCATTCGAATAATTTATCTCTCTCGCTCTCGAGTATCGTTGCGAGAATTATTATCAAGAACTCGCCTCATCTACGTAATCTACAACCGTAGCCCTTCCGATGTCACGGAGAACGCGTTCGCCGTAACGAACAAGTAAAGCTGATGCTCGCAAGAAAATCTACCAGGTACAAGAAAAATCTTGGCGTAATGCTCGGGCCTTCGCCGACTTAATGTTTGTCTCGCATGCGTCCCATAAACACGTGACAATGCCCGTGGGTACCCGTTGCGCCAACTATCTCGTCCGTCGAGCGTGTCTCGTTAAAGCGTACCGGATTTTCGCCGACCCAAACCTCTCCTGACGCCGAAAATAGTAGAAATTCACAATTCGAGTCGTCGGTCCTTTGCGAGTACACGAGTGAGTTTCGTTTCTCCGGAAACAGAAGCTCCCGGAAACGTCGCCGTCTTTGTCAAAACGTGATCGATGGGAAAAATTCCATCAGTCGTCCCCGGAGATGTTTCTCTCCTTTGGTCACACAGATGCATACGTACGCGCGTATACGTATATACGAGTGCGCGTAGGTACGCGTGATGTGACGATGCACGAACGTGCGAACAAAAACGCAGTGAAATTACGTTCGTTAATGGCCGTGGCCCTGAACTGTCCATTAAGAAATGGCGTTGCCACGCTTTGGGCTTGCTTACGTCCGTGCTGGAGGGACAAAAAGCGCGTGGATCTTACAGACATCCTTGCCAAGGCTTGGACTCATGGTAGATGTCGTTGATATTTCAATAAAAGAAACTCTCTTAGTGGTCACTACCAGTCACCACTATCTCGTACAGTTTCGCTTCGGTGAAGACTGTCGCGACGCGAGGGACCGAGAGTCGAGAGCCGAGATTTTCTTAGATATTATTTCCATTAAACCGAGAGACAATTTAAAAGCTATTAGTATTGGCTACCGTCGACCTTCGCGGCTCACGCGCCTCGAGTGAGAATCCTCGCGCGTTTCTTTGTAGCCGAGCTTATTACCCGAACAACTGACCTATGTAATCACCCGCCGAATGTCGCTTGAAAACCAACGACGCGACATCCTCTGCGGGAAACGCTCGTGAAACGGATAGATGTAGGTTATCCCGACCTCGCATCTTCGATTTCACCTGCCTCGAAGGCGAGACTCGACAGCTTTGAATCTAAGCTAGTTGCGTCAGGTGTGGAATACGCGTTGTCGAGGTGCCAACAGTAATGCGGAATTAATGACGAGATGATATCTCCGGATCTAACGACGGAATTTTAGACGGTGTATCGCGACGTATCTCTTTATTCTGCCGGTTCCAATGACAGCATCGACAACATTCAGACATTAGAGCTGAAAGCTGGAACGTAATGATACCCGGCCACACCAATTACCTTCGTCTTCGTCTTCCTCCTCTTATTCCTGACTACTCGGCAACGAGGGAATTGTGACTAGTTGCGAATCTATTGCTCGAACGAAAACCCCGTTTTTTTAATCCTGCCACGGTGACAATTGACCGTCGGATTCGCATCCCGATTGTTCCCTGTCGCGGGATTGCTAAAAGCTCGTATAACTTATTCCAAAAGCGAAGAAGTTATCGCAATCGCCCGAAGTCTTCGGTCGCAACGGAAACGTTTAACGTCACGCGTAGATAAAAATCTTGATTCGGAGCCGAACCGTTCGCCCATCCCCACGGAATCCTGCGCCACATGCGCAGGCCAGGTTCGATGCGCTGAAATCAGAGACGTCATCTTTTTGCAATAGCTTCTCGCGGATTCATGAATATCAGGAGACTATCGCTCTTCGCATCACTCGCTTTTTGCGTCTATTCAGCATCCGACGTGCGCGCAGGTCCGAGAAACTTGACGGAGTCATCGGGTCCGCTGGAAGTTGAGAAACGGAGACTAGGTAGGCAGGTAGGCAAGAGTCGGTTTCAAGTTTCGCAATGGTCCCGCTCTAGCATCAGCGTTACCCGTAGCGAGGAAACAAAACTATGGCGGCACGGTAAATTCACGTAATTAGCGTATTCCGAGGTTTTGCACAGCCAGAGATCGACGCGATCGATAAGCTCGTGATTTCTCCCATGTAATCTCTCTCTACCAGTCAACTCTGCCCCTACCAGAAGGACGACTTCTCGCGCGGCACACGGGCCACGCGAATCTGCGAAGAAACTGGAAAACGACAGACCTGCCGGACAGGACCGTCGCACGTACGCGCGTAGTAACGTCCTTTGCCGCGATATTGGATATCGCCTCGGGGCTGCAGCTTTCTACGGAGTCGAAAGAGGACAACGTCACGCGAATCGCACTTGACGAGAGAAAGGATATCCCGAGCGTGCTACGAATGCCTTCACTTCTCTAGCACTCCTGGTAAAATCTTTGCGCGCGAGAGTTCCGTAGGCGGAGGTAACACGGGGACGCGCGTCACCTCGGCCACCTGTCACCGGACTCGCGCAAACTCGATCGATAAACGATTAGATTTTTTCTTGCCCCCCTATTGCCGCGAGTCGGATCGTGAAAGTAGTGGAATATGGAAATGGTACGTGTGCGTGTCGCACACGCGTACCCGTATCGCACCTATGCGTTGTATACGTGGCGTTTGCAACGGTGGTTATCGCGGACTCGGTTCGCAGGCTTCGAGGGAATCGTAGATAGAGATCTCTTCGATTTTTGCAAAGGTTAAGTTACTCGGAATACTCCCGAGGGAAATCTTTGCCGTTAATACGTTTCCGCACCAGCGAAGGGAGTACCAACTGGTTTTTAAGAACCGCAGAAGGCGTCGACCTCGTCGACTACTCGGCGAGAGGAAAGGCCGCCGTGCCGTGGCTCGCGATCCGTTCGCGAACGCAATTATTTCTCAGCCATTACGAACAGCCGCAAAGGGTAATGCAGCTCCCGAAAGAATATAACGCGGTGCGGTCACCAGGACGATTAGAATAATACGATGCAACTCCCGAACAGAGTGAGAGAGAGAGGGAGGGACAGAGAGAGAGTGAGAGACAGAGGGTTCCCCCGAGATCCGTTGGGCGCAGTCGCGAGTCATTGTGGGAAAGCAACTTCTAAAGTAATTGCTCACCGTTCGACTACTCGACTCGGACTAGCTTCCCCGTAAATGATTACCGGCAGCTGATTGTGCCCGAGATAGAACGTAATTACCGAACTAGCCACATCGAGAGTCGTACGTTGTTAAACCTCGGCCTATGTTCCTTTTATCGACGTGATTCCTCTTACCCCGTTCTCCCTTTCATCAACCACCATCGGACTAACGAGTCACCCGGCTCCGATCCACCCCGATTCTTCGTCCCAACTCCTCGACCTCGCGCGTACACGCGAAGGTATGCATTTGCGGCTTCGGCGAGGGGTAGGCACCGAAAGATACGCGTCTGTCGCCTCCAAGTGCCTTCGCGACCCGACGCGCGTCGAATTCTCTTCCAGCATCCGCGGTCGTGCGACCACTGAAACTCGCGTCCGTAACCCCCTCGATTTCTCAAGGCTGAACGAAGCGTTGTTTTTATGGTGGCCTGACAATTTTTGCCCGGCACATCGTTAAGCCCGACGTACGGTTAGAACAATTCGATACCTCGGTAAAGAGCGGTTCGCTTCCTTATGGCTCTCGCTTTCCATATCCCAGCGGCATCTTATACTTAGGATCTCCTCGGTGGAGGCCGTAACGGCAACCATCCAGTCGGTAGCTTTTAGGGCGGCACCGGTATTCAGGCATGCTCTGTTAATTTGCAGTTACCTCGCGGACGCGCTTTAAACGAGTATCCGAATGTTGGGGATTTTTAATGCTCGCGATTACGACGTCCCTCCGCGTCACGACGCAGTTACAGGCATGTATACGCGTGGAAGGGGAACGAAAACCGAGGAACAGGGAGTACCGACGCGGAGGCGAACTTTTCGCGGGTTCACGAGGATCTACGAGAAGATGAACGGACGCAGATACGATCCCGTCCGTTCCGACTTCTGGGAAAACGCCAAAAAGCCCAAAACCGTTTCGGTCACCGGGCCCGGGGGAGGGCGGGAGAGGTTGGGGAAGGAAGGTCGCTCGGCACGAAGATCTACGTGCCACCTGGTGATATACCGCTCTCTTTCTTTGGTACCTCGTCAGATCGCTGCTCTTGCCTTCTTATGAATATAAACGCATGCACGTGGTGGGCTAGCCGCGACGGTGCCGAGAGGCTAGGCGGCTAACAGCGTCTCCACGCTCCATAAAGCCCAAGACTAATCCCAACGGTTTCTCGTGTCGAAAGTCACATAGGCAGAAGTCGTCGGGGCGCAGGACTTCGATTGCGCGTGCACCGGCCATCTCGTACCTCTACGTCCGGTACTTTGACCCCTCGAACGGAGCAGTTTCACGCAACACCGTCGATAACTTTGCTTCTTTCGATACGACGACGCGTTCTTCGTCGTTAGTCGTACGGAAGATCCGCGGGTCTCGCGAGCGCCGGGGTATCGGTAAGTCTGCCACGCAGCGGGAGATTATTCGTTTCCCTCGTACACATTTTTTCCCGCGGACGAGTCGTTACTCGACGTGATTACCGGATGGAACACGGGCGAATAGACTTTTTACGCTGCGTCCGTTGATCTAGCGTTTCGTACTTTATTTTCGCCAATGCGTTGTCGAAGTTGTTCGAGGCGAGAAACACTGGGTTCCAATGGTTCATCATAAAAACGTCGACAGCCGTTAAATGACTTTGATTGATCGGACTGCTCGGACTCGTGCTCGTTGTTTTCCATCCTACTCGTCAATTCGCAAACCGTCGTCCACCGATCGCGGTGGCTGTTTTGCATCTGACGGGGGATCGTCGCGCGGGTTTTGGGAATCTTCGCGGTCGTAAATGCCCGCTGTATTACGGTCATCGTTATCCGAGTTCTCTCTCGTCCCTGCGAGAGCCGCCGCGAAAGATCGGGGACTTTCCGATGCGGAGAGGTGAATAAAATCGGATGGATGGTATAAAACAGTTGACGAGAGCCAGGAACCGGAGGCTGTCCGGGCAGTGGCTGTCGCCTCGTCTTTGTCAAAGCGACACGCGCTCTTTTTTCTCCGGGAATTTAACGAGTTTTTTTACGATCTTTTCAAAACATACGGATTATATTACAGACAAGCGAGAGGTACGTGGAAGTCGGACCCGATCGGCGCGTACCAAAAACTCGATGTGGGCAAACGAATCGGGCAGTGGGTCAGTGTTCTCGTTAATAAAATGGTAGCCGATCATTAAACCCTTTTAATTATTAATAAATATATGCACCCGGTGACGTTGAGAGGCCGAACACCCAACTAGCACCTCTCGCCGCGCGCGACGCTCCCCCGTTTCGAACTACTATTCCCGACGAGATTTCACTACCGGATGCGATAATCATCGCCTATCCCTTTTTATTTCTTTCATCAATTCACTCTACCCTCCCCCCGCCCCCTTCGGCACGACAGTTTCTCGAGGGGGTGGGGGAGAACAACGGGAACGCGCGGATGAACGTTCGCCACCGAAGATCGAAACAAATTGCGGCCGGCGATCGAGTTGATAACCACTGATAGCCAGGTGTCGGTTGTATTAGTCACTCGTGGGAGACGATATATAATATCGTGTACCCCGGTGAAGCGAGGCGCGGTGAGGTGGTCCGTTGTCCGCGAGCGTCCTTGTCGCTCGAGCTTCGCGGAGAACGGAAACCGGGGATCTCCGGAACTCTCTGACAGCGGGTGCCCGAGCGCTGGGGATCGAGGAAGACGAAGGGACGAAGGGGAAGCCGAGAGCGATTGAAAATCGAGCGAATGATCAGCTTTGCAATAGGAATTCATCTTCTACGATCGATGGATCGGAGCGGATCGGTGATTTTGTCGATTGCCGGTTCGAGGAAGGGTTATCAAGGTCGAGTTGGCATAAACGATTGACGGCCATCAAGAACCTCTTCACAACTACGGATTATATGGAAATTTCAACCTAGTTTTCAACTCTCGCGAGAATCTTCGTTTCCCCGTTCACCTGTATACGCCGCGACTATAATTTCCGCGCCGAGGGCGCGGTCGAGATATTAATAATGATGACTCTTCCACGATCATTCGACGAGTCGTTGCGCCTACTCGAGAGAGTATCGCGGATAAAAAAAATCTCAACTCGATCGGTTAATAAATACGTGATACGCGCCGCGATCGCAACTGCGGTATCGGGATGGCGGAAGAGGGAGGGGAAAAACGCGAGATGGAGAATACAAAAAATCAATTGTCGAGAAAATATTCGAGAGGAATATATTATAACGGGCGTACTTCGAAGTTTTAACGGGACGGTGGGTCGACGGTGGCTCGACTTTGTTGGGCAGTCGACTAATTCCATTCGATCGGCTCGAACCGCTTACCGAGCGTGGCAATTTGCAACTCTAGCTTCACCTTCGAGTCGAATCGACTTACTGAAAAATTGTTCTCTCATTTCCAGGTAAGAGAACCAGTCTGTGCAGCGAGGTATTCGCGAGATATTGCGCGGTACGCCGATAACCGAACGCCGCGATTCTAACGGGCTTCGACAACAGCGACGCCGCGGCAAGGAATTAGAGTAAGTAAGAAATACCGACAAACGCTTCGTACTCGATCCGATCACCGAATGACAAATAATTCGTCCGGTATGTAAATTACTTACGCAATCGCTGATAGTATAATTACGAAACGCGTACGAGACGCGTTGGCGTGGAAACTGAAGAGTCGGGGCGGCGCGACTCGGCGAGAAATGAAAGTCGCCAGCTCAGTTTTCACGAGCAAACACGTACGATCGATGTTTCTTCGCGAACACACGATCGTGTTTGTTTTATCGCGGCCGGGCACCGGGAAAAAAGCAACGGAGCAACCGGGACGCGGTATAGTTATAACCCGAGCCGCGCGGTCAGCGAGGGGGCGAGATGCGGAGAGATGAAAATATAAGTTTCGCTCGTCAAGGATTGAATGCGATTGATGAATGGCCTCGGTAAATTACCCGTCAGAACAGCAATGCCGTATTTTTCCGTTATCTAATTGCTTATGGGTTCGTCGCGGGGGGGTTGGAAGGCAGGCAACCTATCGCGCGAATCGTGCTTCCCGATCGTTGCGTTCCGAGTCGAGTGTAATTTGCCGTCGTTCGCCACCACGTTTCTCTTTCTCTCGCCCGCGAGTTCCCATCGAAGACCCCGTCCAGCTTCCATTTTTTCCTTCCGCGCGTCCCGTTTCTTCCGACTACCGCGACTTCCTCTCTCGTTCCTCCCTCGTCCGCGCGTGCATCGCTCTCTTGCGCGGAGCGAAGTCGCACGCGGTCACCGAGCTCGCGAAGATGGCGAGCGCGCGAATCGAACGGCGAAGAAATAAATCGGCGGAGAGTTTTAGCGCGAATGAACTTATCTGCGAGTGACAAAACGCTCTCAGGTCCTGCCAAGAGATTTAAAGCCTGCGGCTCGGGGAGCGGCATGCGGCGCGGCGGAATATGAGACGTCGTTAATTACGATCGCGTTGAGGCACAAGCTACGAGGGCTGTCCTCGGCTCCTTCGACCTTGACAGTTCGTACCGGTCGAAGCGTCGTTGCTTTCACGCGCGGGGAGATAACGGACCGGAGGATGTACGCCGATGGTCGGTGGACGGTGAAGGATGAACGCCGATGGTAGGAAGACGGGTGAACGATGGATGCGGATGGTGTCGTTACGTATAGTATAGGTAGTGGTAGTTGTAGAAGTAGTAGAAGCGTGGCTATCTCAGCCAAGCAATTTCCATCCTCGCGTCAAGTTTCTCGTTGCGAGCGAAAAATTTCGGAACCGGCCTGGTTTTTTCCCCGTTTTCACTCGAGGCATAGATCTCGCGAAGAGAGTCACGCGGAGGATGGTACGGAACGAATTCCGGGGCCGAAGTCGATCCCGCGTGTCGCGCGTCACGTGCGTGCGATAAATGCCGTGGACCGGCGCGTTGCTCCTCTTTGCAACGAATCAATTTTGTGGGCGAAAGCGTGTCTTTGCGCAACATCTAATTGGTAATTAAGCTCGGGCTGCCATGCGGCGGTAGCGCGCGAGCGCCGCGCGGCGGAGGCGTCTCGAACTACCGTCTCATTACACGGCTTACCGAGCTGTCCTTCGCTCTTTAGAAACCGAGGAGCTTTTGAGATAATGGCCTGGAAGTGTTCGGAGCATCGCCAGACGCAAGGTTCCTCGACGCCGTCGTCGGCTTAGACCGATCGAACGAACCGTGGCGGCGAAAACGCCTCGAAGACAATTTGTATCCGACTTTTTTCCCGGCCGCTCGTTGCGTAGACGTTATATTATCATCGTCGTTGTTGACTCTCGCGGACTTTCGGGCTCGTATTCGCATCTTCCAACGAGAAACTTCTGGCAGAGCTCGAAAACTCTGGTCCGTCGCGGTGCCTCGACTTTGGTACTCGAAGCCGAGTTCGAGTCGATTTTACACGCTTCACGGTTTCCACCGCGTACTCTGGATGCTCTTCTTTTTCCTCCTCTCCTTCGCTCTCCTTCTTCTTCTTCCTCCTCCTCGTTCCACGAAACATCGAAAAAATCCGGCGTCTTAGCGATCGGAAGATTCTGGCAAATGCAAATCGCGACGATTCCTCTTACCCGTTTTCATTGTCGCTTTAGTTTCGATCGACGCATCGGAGATTTTCCTTCGGGAATGCCGTGGCACGGCTCGAGTCTCCACAGTTTTCAGCGTGCCGAAGAAAATGGTTGCCCTGCGCAGATAGAATCTCCGCGAACGCCTCGCCGATTCGTTTTTGAAAGAATTGCGGCGCGGGCAACGGCGTGGCGCGACAAACAGTCCGCTCCGAATTAGGAAACACCTCGGGATCTTGGCATTCCATCCATTCGCGTTTCCGTGCCATAAACGCCGAGCGTCGGCTATTATTATCCAGATCTCGAGAAAGGATCGCGCGAGGTGGCGCGATTTTTCGAGCATGTAAGGTGTTCGGGTTATAACGATCACACGCGATCGATCTCGAAGGGTAATTAACGAGATTAATTGCAACAGGTCTTCCGATTTCGTTCGATCGCGAAAGTTGCTCCGCTACAACGCGTTGGCCGGGAGTCGTACCTACGGCTTTTGCGGAGCGCGAGATATATACCTATCCGCAGGTCTGTACGTGTGCATGTACGCGACGCGGTGTTGGGAAATAAAATTCAGCGCCGAGGAATAAAATTTCGAGTAATCGCGATCGGATTACGCCGCTGCGTGAAATAGTACGGGAATAATCAATATCCGTACGATTTCCTCTTCATCGACGCGTGGGCATCGCACGGCTGGCCGTGTTTCATCGTGCGTTACTCGCAATTTCATCCGTAATTACGAATCGTGTCGTTCGTCTATCGCCGTTGATATTTACATAATTAGTAGCGTAATAATTAATTTATGCCGGGCATCGTCGTGACAGCACTCTCCGCCGCGGTAGTCGAGGATAAACGAAACGTACGAGGAGCCCTGGTTCACCGGCTCGCGTCTCACGACCGCTAGACGTGTATTAAATATGAATCTTAACGATTGAGTTATAGCTGCGAAATTAAGATCCGTACCGCGAGCACGCTGACAAGCCTTACATCTACTCGCGCCGTGGAAAGTGCGCTGTCTAGCACGCGAGCGAATGTCCGACTCGGCACTTCGCCTCGCCTCGAACACCGCGAACCAGGTACCGCCGCCGTGGGACTCTCGTACCTCGCAGGTGGCGAGTACAATTTTTGTGATGAATCGATCCGACGAGGACTCCAACGGCGACGGTCGACAAATAAAATTGGCAATTTCGAAGGTAATAAGAAACCGAAAGAAAACGATCGAGCACCGGGCGCAGGAGAGAAGAGGTGTCGGTTTCGAGACGCCTTCCTTGCCCACCTCCCCGATCACGAATCCTCCGACCTACCGAAATTTCCAGCTCTTCCATGGCGTTCGCACGCCAACTTTTGCGAATCCTATCGATGGCTAAGCTACGATAACCGATGGTCGTTGGATTGTTGTGACCAGCTCGCGATTGTTACTACCATACGCGAGTCGCGTCGGGTATTTGCTCGGCGCTCCTCGTTGACTCTTTTTAACGAATCGTCGATGCATCATCAGGACCGAGTATCTCGGTACGAAGCGACGAGCGTAGTAGCTTTGAATATTCGAGGGTCGTAAAGAATCCTAAACAACGGCGCGCGGGTCGGAATAACTGGCCCGTGTTAGCGTAAACCAAATTCGTGGTTCCGTATTAATTTATGCCGTGCAACAATGTCTGGGAGCCATTCCGGTACCCCGAAGGGTTAGAGAACGAGAGAGAGAGAGAGAGGGAGAGAGGGAGGGAGGGAGTCGAGTTAGCGCTCTCGGCAACGACGACAACGATGAGAACGGAGTCCAGAGGAGGGAGGATGCAGGTACCGGATACCGGGGCCTTGGGCCGGGCCATGCAGGGCCTCGCGGGATAGTAGAGAATCTCCCTGGTGCTGCCCGTGGGGCCCGTGTTCGTCCATGTTGGAAGTCAACGATAATTCAGGCAAGAACGCCGCCAACACCGCAACTTAAGACCGGCTGGGAATAATTTTTAATTTGCAGTCCGAGACTTCCTTCTTGTTGCGCGCGTCGAAATAACGTATGTACAGTACCAGCATCCCGCGCGCCTATACCGGTGAAATTTCCGAACCGAATTCCTCGAGCAAGGGGAAAAGAAATTGTTCGTGAGAAGGGAACGGAGAAAAAGTTGAAAAGAAACAAAACCAATGAAACGAACGAACGAACGAACTTTCCGGCATCCATGCCCATCATGATTATCGTCCTCGAGACAAATCCGTCGAACCCCCGCGAGACGACGTCGCGTCTCTCGTTCATTCGAACGTGAATATTTCACAACTCTTAATTTGTCAACACATATCAGAAATCGGGTTTTGTTCCTAACCGGATTCCATCTCAATCTTCGTCTGTCAACAAAACCCCGTTCGGTATGTCGTCCGCAGTGGCTCTCATGTCGTTGACGGATCAACGAGTGCGAGCTGATCGCGATATTCTGCTCTCATTTCGTATCGCTCATTTTTTCTCTTCCCGCGCGAAAAACGTGTTCGAAATTTAAATACCGACGAAGTATCGTCGAAGAACGAAATCGCAGGATTGCTCGCTTCGAATTCGTCCATGCGTTTCATGGGTTGTCGCGATTGAACGAGCGAACGAATGCAGACTAGGAAAAAATGTATATTTGTCAAATTTGCGAATATACTCTCGAGGTATATTGTTCTTGCGGAGCAGTTCCTTTTTCAAGGCTGTATCTAGTTCGACGCTCGTGTAACGGCAAATCCATCCAGATCCAAATCTCTCGGTCCGCCTGCTAGCTAGCGGGGCTCTACGTCCGACAGAAGTAAGCACGTCCAATCCGAAAGATTGGCACCTATCCAATTACCGATAGAAATCATTTTTTCTAATTAATTACGAGCTACCAGATATCGTCTAATTGGTTAATTGCGAAATCTCCACGTCCAGATCTCGGAATTCGCACACAAAAAAAGCGTTTCTCGCTCCCTTTACGACGTTCCACTGCGATCGCAATAGCATGATTCGTGTTCGATTCCATTTGACGAATTTATCGTACAGCTGACAGTAGAATTGGAAAGTTAACCGTTACGTCTGATTGTGATATCTACCATCAGTCCACGGAGTATTATTCGAACTAATGTAGCTATTGACTCGAGATGTGAAATGATATTTTCTATACGAGATTTGTTCGCGCAATCAGATAAGAGCACGCCGATTTTTCAACCAGTCTAGCAAACGCGGCGTCAATTTTTTTCTCCACAATTTCTATCTTCTTCGTCGAACGCGAATTCATTTGTTTGCGCGACGAGCGAATCCCGCGGCACATCGAGCGGCGATACCTCCAACGCTTTAAGCACTTCGAATACCGAAGGAAAACGAGAGAAACTATCGCGTGTAACCCGAACATTCTCTTGCCGCAGCTATTTACCCCTGCTTCGTACCCACCGCTCGAGCTATAATCGATTCCTCTCACGATTCATACGAATACTCGAGTTTCCGCAGAATGCTACACATGTTCGTACGAGCCACGAAATACTCTCCCAACTTGGCGGAAAAAAAACAACACGTTTATTCACCTGCGACCTATGAAACTAGGTGTGCTATGAAAAGAGGTGAAAGATCGTGAGTAAGCTGGAAAAGAACAATGTCGGAGAGTACAACAAAAATTGGTAGAAAGCTTGAAAGTATATCTGTGACTCTGCAGAAAGTCCGATGAACGCAGCCATACATCACGGAGCTTGCGGAACTTTGATAACGCGGGTTTGGCGATGCTGGAAAAACGTCGATGAGTCGGGGGCAAAATGCCATTGGAAATGGAAGAAGGTGGCTGGAAAAGTACGCATCGCTTTCGGGAAATCACCGAGTACGTGGTGGACTCGTGCGGCGAGCGCGGACAATACTTTTCAGGTGGACTGACCAGATCGTCGGATCTGTCCGTGGGTCGATTCTCGTTGTATTAAAATCGTCCCCGGGTATTTTATCGAGGCAGAAGTTTCTCCGTGAATACGCGATCTTTATCAAGTCGCGTCAGGACGAGCCGGCCGGTTTCTTACATGGTGAGACGTTTGAAACTATTAGAACGTCATAACCCCGGTAAATATCAAACCGTGCGTCTGGCTGCGCGTGGATGCAGGAACGAGCGAAGACGTCGTGTGAGGTCCGGAGCAGAGTCGTCGCCACCGCCTCGACGCTCATCCGCGTTTCTGTTCCGTTTGTCTGCCCGTTAACGCGCGACTCGATTGAATGTTCGTTAAGGAATCAACAGCGGCGCGCGAATTCGCGACAGTATCGTTGTTATGCGGAAGCTTTCGCGACTCTCGTTCTCGTTGGCTGCGAAGACTCGGTCGTTTTCTCCTTTGGGAAAATTCTCTCGCCTATCTCGAGTTTTTCCTCCGCGTCGTTTCTGCTTCCCTGCGGAGGTAGAGTCGGAAATCGGGAATTTCTCCTCCATTTTTAATTCCCGTTCGTTTATTAATTCGGTTTTTTCCGAGGCAGGAGCAGTTTGTTCCACGCGAGGCGACGCGGAATGAAATCTCACCGCCTTTCACGGAGCTACGTTTTAAATATGATATATGCTTATTGAATTTGTAAGTAAACGACTAGTAGAACCGAGTCAGTCATCCGCTTTCGAAGTCGTGTATCGTTTGTTGGCGGCGGACGGCTCACGTACCTGCAGCAGCAGCACGCTGATGTGGCGTGTTGGTAGCAGCCAGGAGAGAACTGGTAGCAGTAGTGGCAAACCATGCATAATTAGGAGGAATTCAACGGGGATTACCCCTGTATAAATCCCATCCAGTCATCCCGCTCTTCTTTGTCGAGCAACTAATTTATTTAATCATTGCGCTGCTCGACGCTACGCGGCGTCTTTGCCGGGGGAGAACCGACTTGTTTAATCGTTCGCCAGTCGAACGTCCCAGGACTTTTCTCGTTCCCGGAACTCGCGTCGCGCCCTTCACTTCGCAACGAGCGCCTTTCTTTTGTTCCCTCCAATCAATTTCGCCTCTCGATCTCGTCGTCATCCGAGAAAGCAAAAACGTCGGTTAACAACGTCGACGTCAACGTCGGAGATGGTATTCGAAGACGAGTACCTTCGGGGTGCAAGAAATCGGGGGAGAGAAAAATCTAGGGAAAATGGAGAAAAAACGACCCACGCGCGTTGATTCTAGTTCTTCCCTTCTCTTCTCCTCACTTCTCTTCTCTTCACTTCTCTTCTCTTCATCCCCGATCGTTGTTCGCCCGCCGACAGGCATAATAGCCGCTCGTCGCTGCAGCTCGGGGTCAGGTATCAAAATAATTCGACACTATGGTCAAATTCCTTGTATATTTCTCGGTCGATAAATAATTTTCGGCTTCATTAGTATGCATCGACAAATTAATTACGCGCCTTCCCTGATTAATATCGTTGCGAATGAAAATTTAGTCGGCACGGTCGAGAACAGATATCGATGTAGCCCTCGTCGCAGGTTAAGCAGACCAGATGCTCCACCGCTGACAAAATGAGCGTTAATGTTATTTATTCGATAATTAAATATGACCTCGGGCAATCGCGTATACGCATCGAGAGCACGCCGCGGGGAACCATAAAACATATTTAATGCCTTTCCAATTCAAATTCGACCCTTAATGGCCTCCCCCACTTCCTGTACCTCCGCGCTCCCGCGTTCGCCGCGATCCAAAGCGTCGATCTTCTCTCGCGTCGTCCTGGCGCCGGCCCTTTCTTTTCGAGAAAAAGTCCAGAAATCTCAATTCCAATTAACAGGAGGCAACGTCGCGAAGATTCCGCGACGCCGAAGAACCCGGCGCGAAATTTTACGCCGACGAACTTTTTCCCCTCCCCCCGTCGCCCTCGGTCGCCTCGGAAACAATTTTCTCGGAAGAGGCGGAAAAAAGAGGAGGAGAAAAAGATATAACCTATTCACTTTGTGACGGTGAAGAGGACGTTAATTTCTCACGCGTCACAATAACCATTGTGCGGGACCAAAGTGGTCACCTTGTCGTCGCCGAGTGCCCGTGCCAAGCCCGTGAAGGAAGGAAGGAAAGGGACGAGGGTGGGAGTAATAAGACTGTTTGTATTTCTACCCGCGAGCAAGTTGCGCTCCCACTCGGAGATAATGGGAGTTTATTTCGTAGAACAATGTAAACGTGCACTTCAACGTACTTCTTACACCGCCGCCCCCTCTCCCCTGCCTGTTCTTATGCTCGGTAGCCCGTCAATTTCCGACTCTATCTCCGAGCCTCGTCGGCTACCGACGGATGCTTGTTGGTGATCGCGATATTTGTGACGCCTTCGCCCTGGAAATTCGACGGTTTGGGGCGCGCTCGAACAAATGCGTTGTAAATTGCGTTTTCAGCTGACCGACGTACGTATATCGGACCGTGAAGATTCGCCGGTAGCTCGGGTAGTTTTCGTCGCTCGACCAATCACGCGGCGGGGCGATTAACTCTGGTAAATGGCGGGCTGTGTTCCTGTAAAGGAAGAGTCGACCGAGTTCCAAGCTCCCTGCTACCGTAAAAATGTAGATTAATTCGCGTTGATTGAATCTTCGGCTTCCTAGAACACAATGAGCCCACCACAGAGTTCGATGGCTCTCCTCTTCTTCTGCCCGCGTTTTCCTCTTCCCTCTCTCCCCTCGCCCCCCCCCTCCCTCTCTCTCTCTCGCTCCCCCTCCCCCCTCTCTCTTCCTCCTCCTCCTCCTCCCACCCCCCCGCGGGCCCCTCTTCCTCTTCCTCTTCCCCTCTCTCGCTCTTCATCTATCTTTCTCCGGCTTCTCGTCGGCCTCGAGTCCCGATGTCACGCCTGGTACGTTTTCGAGTCACGGACATTTCAAAATTCCGTATCATCCTGCCCCCCCGTTGCTTTTGCTCTCGGTTCAGTTTTCTCGCGCCGCCTCTCTCGTCCTTTGGACGTCGGGTAAACAGATTCCTGTAAATTGGGTGATCCGTCATCGAGGTAATTTTCGGTCGTTCTTTTATTATTTCTCGTTGTCAGCGCTTTTTCCAACGATTCTTTTTCATTCACCTCTCGCCTCAGCCTCGAGCCGAACCCTAACACCGAGACAATTACAAATTATCATCTCAACGATCGATCACCTCGACGGTTCTCGATTCCCTCTCATCGTACGGACTCTCGATGGCACATTTTTTTTTTTCGCCGATTTTCCTATTCATCCGATTTTTCGATCAGATTCGACGTACTCGATCGATCGAATAGACATCGAACGATTGTCTTTTGCCAGCGCGAGTTTTACGCTCCGCATCTTCCAGTCCGAAACGAGCGGCTTTATCCAATTGATGTCCTGGAATTTATTGTTTTTCTATCGCTTACCTCGCGGCCCTATTGTTTCCGCTCGGAGGAAGCTTAGTCATCGTGAAAAATGTCCGACTACGCACTTTTACTCGCGTTCGGACCTTTACGAACGAAAACGACGAGCCAACGCTTCGATATATCGGTTCGAATCGATTCCACCAAATTGAAAAACCATTTTCCGAACTCGGAGTCAAAAAATTATCGGCTGCCCCGATTTCAGAACGACCGGCGAAGCTACATCTACCGCGACGGCGCGATATCTCTCATCTGGCATGACGGGAAAAATCACTTTTCCGAGTTGTCTGTTTTCCATGAAAATAACATCGCTCGTCGTAACGCAGCTGCCCACGTCGCGTCGTGCTCGCTACGATGAAATTGTTATGCTCCGTTGAAATTTTGCGCAGTTTCCAGAAAACCGAGGAGAAGAAGCGCGAGTGGCGTAAAGTTGTCGCGAAAAGCTGTAAATTCGGTGCAACGAACGGCGAATCGGATTCTTCGACACATTCGGATTAATTCCGAGGTCGATAGACGGGGCGCGAGGGAGCATCGGGTTGGGATGAGGGACACTGGTTTCAATAAGGCAAGAACACGGCTCTGTAAACCGCAAGTCATGTTGGTTCATTACGTCGCCCCACGTGAGAGTGAGACGGCAATGTGTCCGTACCTGAGCCGTGCCATGCGATGGCATGCCACGACGACGCTTACAGACATAAACTGGTGCGTCGCGTCGTTGAACTATGATGATTCGAGAGAAAAACTCATTCCGCCAGATGGGAAAATCCGTGATTCCTCGGCAATATAATATTAAGTTGGTCGCGGGCACCTGGCGTTAGAAAAGCCGAACGGCTAGACACGAGCGAGAGGGAAGATCAGACGAGAGAACGGAGAACGTAGAAGTAGACGAGGACGAGCAGCCATCGGATCTATTCGTACGCCGATAATAAAATTGCATAATATACGACGTGCTACGACGAGGAGAGGCTCCCAGACCGAAGCTCTCGGTATTTATAACGGAGAGGGGAAAAAAGGCCGGTCGTCAATTTTTTCCTCGCGTTTCGACCGTTTTTATTTATATAAAAGAAAAAAAATCCTTTTTTTTCCTCTCGTCCGTCGAACGTTGCGTGAGAGATCGTCGGAGGGATTTCCTGAAGAACTATCGATGGAATACGTTAACCTTCGAGTTTCCGAGAGAGAGAGAGAGAGAGAGAGACGACAGGCACGCGTGGTTTGTCGTAGGAACGAGGAACGCGGTTATCTGTAACCGGGCAGGACGTTCCATGAGCTAGAACCGGTGGCTTCTACCAGTTATTGCACGGCTAATTGGAATTTAGTGATCATAAGTTGGCGAACATACATACGTGCGAGGGAAACTCGAATCGGTTAGCTACTCTCCGATCGTACCTCGCGAACGAGCAGCAATTCCTCCTTCATAGATATCGCCTCGATACAACTTTCGTAGCTATGCGCGCGCGCGTGGTATGTCGGCTCGAGATTATTACTTCCTTCATTTACCTATCCGGCGATTGCGTATATCGAGTTAATACGTCCTCCTCTCGTCGGCCACCAGACCTGCAACTAATTTTATACCGCTCGCTTTCAGTCCTCGGTGAACACGCCGCGTATGCTTATGATATGTACATGTATTCAACACCTCTTGCGTAAATACAATACTACATTATACATTCCAACCACTTCCACGCCGGTCCTCCTTTTTATCATACGCTGTATTCTCTCCCTCGAACTCGGCTCCCGTAACTCCCATGAGAAATATCCGCGAAACGCTTGCCCGCCTCCTCGCATCCTTTGCATCCTATCGGAAAAATCTATCGTTTCCCAGACGCGCCAACGTTTTTGCACCGCGTTGTAAATGCAAAATCCAATTTGCAATATCGCAATAGTCGTCACTCGTCGAATGGATCCAGCTGTATCTTCTAACCACCGCGTGTCGCTGCAAAAGCGCGACCCGACGTTACGTAAACCCACCGAACGACGTACAGGGTGTCGCGAAATACGATTTCCCGATCGATCGCAGTTCCATTTCAACGATCCTCGATCGGATCACGGTTTCCGCAGCTGGTGTCCTCCGCCAGAAGCCTTTACCAACATTTTCCTCCACGTGGTTCGCCATTCCCTCTTTTGTATCGAGAAAAAGTCCCGATCTCGACGAATTAACCGCGCCACGAGATGGAAATCGTTTTAGAAAATCCAAACGTTTTCGAATCATGTATACGTATACATCTTCCCCGTCAGTTTGGTGCTAATTACCCTTTTTTCCCTCTCGTATCGAGCGACGGTGAATCGGGAACGCGCGATGTCCGGCATCCGGTTTGCCAGACGGAACGTGTTCGCCGCTGCGTCCGTCGTTCCAAGCAACCCTGTAGATTTTCATCGCATTCGCGATTCACAACGTTGCGTTAGGCCACGCGATAGTCGTATTATTTATCGCGTTATATATTCCGCATACCGCGAACGGTCTGCCTACGCTCGTGTAGTCGGAATCAGGTTGTACGTCAAACGTTTCGCCCGTGGTTGTCGATCGTCCGTAGGAAAAGCATTGTTAAATCATGTTTATTCAACGACGTCGCGGTATTCTTATCGAGCGGAGAAAGGTGCATCGCGGAAGAGAGCGCGACGACGCGGGCGGGAACATAGGTGTTACGTACCGGCGCGAAGGACGCCTCGGGACTATTAGCTATCGCATCTCTCGAACGTACGGACACGTCCGGGCTGATCGAGAGGCGCGAAAGGTTTTACCGCGGGAAATCTGCGCTCCGCTCGGCGCGCCCACCTGTCCGCATCGATCGCCAGAGGTCCGCGGTACGTAGAGCTTTTACGCGTGTTCTCCGATAATGGCATACAATTTTATCGATAATTTTACAACTTTATCTCGGATCACTCGCGACAGCGTTACAAGTGTTGCAACGCTCGTGATAACCTTATAAACGGGCCGTTTCGTCTAATGACTACGACTCGCAAGCGTGCAGCGGTTACGCGCAGCTTTTTCTCCCCGTACCCCGACACATTCGCAGTAAACCCGTGTCGCAACGGAGTCGTTACTTTCCGACTCGGTTCACTTTCCCCCGCGAACTAGAAGCTGGCGTTCTGCATCCAGCATCGCGAACTTAAGTAGGTACGCGCGTAACCGGTAGCGAGATGAGGCAACGCGCGAAGAGGTTCCACTCTCGACGCGATTGCTACGGGACGGGCGTTGAAAAAACTAGTCCGAGTGTACAGCCGCGCGATAAAACTCGGCAGGGTCGTTAAGGTAACAATGCTCGATGACGACTCCTGCTCGCGTGTATCTTTAATGTTACTCGTAACGCGGTGCAACTCTCGACGTCCCGATTTCATCCGTACCTCTCCACCCGATCTCTAGACTCGCCGCGTGACTACATCCCGAGGTTTCAACCGAACCGTCTAGCAAGGTCAACGAGTGGCTATTACCTTCGGTATCTTGCTTTCCCATCATAGAGCGTTGTTGTGGCAAATCCTGGCGCAACACCGAATCGGATCTCACCTGCGCTACTGCCGTCTCAGATTCCAAAGAATTTCCGCTCTCACCGAATTCGTTTCCGAATAATTGATCGCGCGTGGCGTCGAATTTAGCGACGACTGGAACTCGGATCTGGAGAAGAGTCGGCTCGAGGCGAAAAAGGGTTGTAGCGAAATGACGAAATAGACGCGAGAACTTTGATTACCCGTTAACGAGGGGTGCGATCGCGTACGCGCGCGAAGAGTCATCGAGGTTCGAGGCTTCTTCCTCGCCTCTTCGGCTCCGCGCTGCTCGGTTTCTCGACCCCGTTGAGATGCGGCGATAACCTAGCGCTGGTTTTAGAAATGGAATAACGACCTTCCCGATTTTTATCTGAGGAAAAATGCAGCTAGCAGACGAGAGGAGGTACGTCGAGCCGGGGACATGTTTCGGGTCGACGTCTCGTCGTCGTGGAAGATGGGCTCGAAGCACTGGAAGTTACCCAAGTATCGCGCGCGGGGCGTTTTCCATATTTCAAAAGGAATCCACCTCTACCGTGTCGTCGTCGTCGTCGTCGAAGTCAAACTGGGGCCAGAATTTAACTGCGTCCGGGATTCATGGGCGTTGGAATAACGTCAGCGGGCCGAAAATGTCACCTCGAGACGCGTCTGACCGGGGGAAAAAACGCCGTGGAAAATACGGGGGAGGGCGGGGGGCGAGGAACGAAATAACGACAACGAGTACGGTGGAAAATAAAATGAGACGCGAGCGAAACGGAAAACGAGAACACCGTTTCCCAACGGAGGGACGCATCCTTCTGATATTTACATGCGAGCGCGTGCAGCCCTTTTCATGTTTTGGTCCCGAGCTAGCGTCAAACGTTTGCCTAGAGCTATGATCCCGAGACCCTGTAGTCTATAAAATATGCACGCTTACGCATCCGGTACCGCGACGTCATGCTTCTCGATCGTCTTCGCCTGGAAAATTATCGTTTTCGTTCGAAAATATTTCCCAAATGTTCTCGCGGAGATGTCGAGAGCGAGGGAGAGAGAGAGAGAAGGAAAAAAATGAAGGGATGCACGTCGACGACGCGGAACGAATTCTCGCTCCTCGGTTGGCAGTCGAACGTTGAAGCCTTCCGCGCCTATACACTCGATACCTCGGGCTTGGTGCGTTGGTCTTTGCTTATCTTTGCTTGGGCGTCGTTATGACATGACTGATCGGTACATTAGCGCGCTGATTAGCCAAGGTGCTCTTCGGCTCTATGTGTACGTCCGAAACTCGGACATGCGTAGGGCGGACTCTTCGCCCTGGCCGACGAGGATGAAAAATGAAACAAACAAACAAGGAAAGCGTTGCCGGGTCGGTACAACGAACAACGACTTAATTAAGGACAGATGAGTCTCTGATTGGTAGATAAATGACAGACGCTCCGGGTCGATGGAAAAGAGAAAAAAAACGCTCCTTCCAGTAAATAATACAAAAAACTTTGATATTCCACAAATAAACCGCGCGATCTCGCGTCGCCCAGCCGCGCTGGAGCAAAGCTACTCCGAGCCGAGGTTGGACCAACCTGAAAAATGTGAAAATAAGGCACATCGCGCGCCTGAGACTTACTCCGCGTATTCTGCGGGGTCGTAAGCGAGCGGGACATATTTTTGACAAATTTCGAATTCTCCGTCTCTTCATCGCGTTTGTTGGCGAAAAATTGCTTCGCTGGTTACAACGCAAAGTTGCGTTTCAAGCGATAAAATTGCAATGCGTCATCCGTACTCGGACACAGCGAGATCGAGTTAAATCGTCGAGTCACACGTGGGTGGAAAAATGTATAACGCGCGCACCTGCGGATAAGTAAGTTGGCCATATGGAACGTTGAATGTCTATCACGCGAGTTTTATATTCGTATATAGTACCGCGCGAAGGCGTGGTTCCTCGTCGTTGTGTCGAGGGCCCAGTTTACGGAGGTTCGACCTCGCAAGTTGACCGCGATGGTGGCGAAAGCCCCGGAGTAAGACGGTGATGACGGGCTTTAGGCAGTTTTCTGTCCGGTCAGGAAACGGAAAAAAAACAGTTCGCCATCGGATAATTCATTATCCAGCGTGATATCCGTGAGATCGGGCATGGTCGCGCGATGCGCGAGTCGTGCCACTTGGATATTTCTCCGAGTCCCTGACAGATTGAATACGCAAGCGATAGGCACGTGACTTTTAAAATTGATCGTCGATCCTGCGCAGGAAATCGTTTCGATCTGGAGTTGATTCTCAATTGGGTATAAAATAATTAAGGTGCGAATACAATGTCTCCCCATTATCTCGTATACTTTTATTACCCCGATTCGTTGGGTACGTCGCGTACGCGTAAACGTACTTACGTACGTATGTAGAGACAGAGAAAGCGAGAGAGAGAGCGAGAGAGAGAGAGAGGGGAAAGTAACGATGCTCGAGCATCGACGCGACGACTGATTGGTTTTTTCTTCTGTTTCAGGTGCGTATCTGTCCGGTGCGACGCGTTTCTCAGGCGCGTGAACGACGAGTCGAGCGAGGCCAGAGTAACGAAGCCCGTATCCTTTCACATTTTTGGGTATGCATTTCGGTAATGGCGGCGAGCAAACGGTCGGGATAACGATTCGGGGTCTCACGCCGATGAATTTGTTAGAGATAAGGCGGAATCGGAAACGAATTAGCGACGTTATCGGACGGGTTAGCCGCGCGCGTCGTTCCGACGAAAATGATTCCTGTCGTCGTCGTCGTAGTCGTCGTCGTCGTCGTCGTCGGTCTCACGATACAACGCCGACGCTTTCCCAGGCCGATCCCAGCGCTGGCGAACGTGTCCGGGGCCATTTTCGTTGCATTAGTCACCGTTAATCTGCGATTCCGTATCACCGCGCGTATCCCGCAACGATCCACGGAGAGCTTTCGTGCCGGCGATTTCTCACTCCGTTTTTTACGCCGCACGCCGCGCGGCGTATCGTTGCGCTGGGATCGGAGAGATCCCCGACGGATTCGCGAAGGTCCCCGCGAGCTTTCGAGAACGGCATTAGCATCCCGCGCTGCCGCGTAGGTGGTACCGTTCGCCCCGGCCGGCGGAACTCCTCGGACCCCGAACTCTTCGCGACGCGCGGAGTTCGAGTCGGAGAACCACCACGCGAACGCTCCGTCGCAGACGATGCCAATCTCCCGTTGACGCGCTAAGGACCAAAACGGAGCGGCGCGTCCTTCGTCCGTTCATCGTTCGTCGGCGGAACTGTCGTCTCGCGTGGATCGGACGAGGACGAACGACGACGCTGAAAGGGAGGAGCGGGCGGATCGGAGCCGCGGAATCCTCTCTCTCGAGTAACGAGGTGTACGGAATTCGGCACCGCGCACCCACCGCACCCGTCCGCCGCGCGGCCCTCTCCTCTCCTCCCGTCTCTTCCCTCCGCTTCTCTCTGCTCCTCGCCAACCTCTCGGCTCTCTCGGCTCTTGAGAAAAGTCTCCGCGAGGCGACCGGGTACGACGACGACGACGACGACGACGACGACGACGACGACGACGACGACCGTGTGCCATGCGGACTCTCCCGAGTTCGCCCCCTCTGAGATTCCACGTTCGCAGCGGTGGACGACGCCGCACGGCTGCCAACCTCTGAATTAAAACACCCAGATGGACGATAGCGCAAAGACTTGGCGAGTCCCCCGGTAAAAGAATTATTGCCGATCGGGCGCAATATCTGCGTTTAGTCGGACACGCGGGAACTGGACGTCGTCGCTCGCGGGGGACGCCGGGGCCAGGACAGAGGGCCGCGACGCTACGAATTGAGTCGCTCGACCCGAGAGATACAACGAATCTCCGCGGCTGCTGAAGTAACTAATTATGTAGATAAAGTAGCAAAATAACCATAGATTGCTTCTCGGTTTCACGTGTATTCGATCCTTTTATCTACCACGACCCGCCCAATCGACCGGCCCACAAATTTCGGAGAAAACGAAACGAATTCGAGTTCCCGTCTCTATATAGTATTCCCGGTCCATAGTAAATATTTCCGTGGACCTTAGGCAGCGGATTTCTGACCGATCGAGAACAGATTCAGGGGGAAAAGAAAGAAACTAACCGAAGAAGACGATAAATTCTCCTCCGAGTGGCGAACGAGATACGCATCGGAGGAATTAACTGCAAATTCACATCTCTCCAAGGACTCTTCCGAATTCCAACCGACTCTTTTCGCCCGTGTTTTCCGTTCGTTTCCAAAAATCGACGAAAAAACTCCAGACTTTCTGTTCCCAAATTTGTTCAAAATATCTAACAACCAGCTAGAGTTTGCGATACGACGCGGGATAATTGAAAAAAAAAAAAAAAACGGAATCCTGGCGAAACGGGGGAAAAAACGGAGCGCTCCCGGAGGATAGTCGCATAAATTTCGCCGTAAAGCATAACACACATTTTTTGTCCGTGTAATTAAAAGTATCATTGCTCCGAACGAATCTTAACGACGAATTCCGTTCGATATCATAAATCGTTGACGCGAACGGACTCGCGAAACGCGATCTAAGCGTCGAACTCGTAATTCCAACGCGTTCGAATGAAACTTTAATCGAGGCGATGGGAATCAGACGTTTTTATGCCATTTCGCTGCAGGATCAGCTGCGGTCGGAGGATCCCGAAGCAATACTTAAGTTTACGAGTTCGTTACGAGACTGGTGCTTCCTCATTAGGCCTCCCCGCTCGTTCGCTTTTGTTTTTTTTCCCGAAAGAAATTATAATTCGGTTTTATCGCCTGAAAAGTTGCTAATCAAGCCGTTTTTTTCTCAACTTTCGTTGCCTCTCCCCGCTTTATTTGCTTTATTGCTATTTGCGCGTGAAATTTAATCGGCTTCTCTCACCTTCCAGATCTATTATTATTCATTCTCGGCTCACCGCGTCTTCGGCGGCCTCCTCTATCCGATTCTTTTTTCCCCACCGCCTTCGTCCAACGGGACGGGGGCGTCGCAGCCGGGCAGAAAAAGTGGCGCGTGAAAAAAAGTTTCCACGTACCTCGTGATACCGTATCAAACCGCGCGACCGTTAGCCTCGGATTTCCATGCACGGCCACCAAACGGTGACTCGATTATCATACGAAGGTAATTAAAAGAGAATCTAGCATCGGAACGCGGACGAAACTTAACACGGCTTATAATGGCTCGAATGTAATTACGTCAGCAGTATCATTAATTTTCTTTCCTCCGTGGTATCTTTCACGAGTTTTGACATCTGGACATGACACGAAACAACTTTTGACAGTTGTCAGGATGCCGCTATTCGAATCTGCCTACCGAACTTCTCGCTCTCTCTCTCTGCTTCTCACTCTTTCGCTTCTTCTTTATTCCGCCTCAGAACTCATTCCTGTACCGTGATAATCATTACCTCCGGACAAACGCTACGCTGATAAAATAACTTTCTATACAATCCTCGTGACTCGTCTATTCTCCGCCTGAAAATATTCTCATCCGGGCTTAAGTCTTCCTCGTGAGGGGGGAAAAAAATTTCACGCAACGTTATTCGTACGACTTTTCTCTCCGAAGAACAAGCAAGTCTTTCTCTTCGCCATTCACGAATCGTAATAGACTTTTTACCCCCGTGGAATTGACTCGCCTTGTGTCCGCTCGCGAATGCGCGCCAAACAATTCGCACGATCGTGAACTAAATGGAATCTACGTCGTTCCATCGAATCTACCGATCGAAGAAAAGCAAAAAGGCTAATTTCGGGAACAATCGCGCTGAAAAAGCGAAAACCAGTGAATTAGGCTCGACCACAATCGAGCACGGCTTTGATGCAAGGTTCAATATATTCCGATAAAAAGTTGTTAGAAGATCGGATACAATATTCATCACCGCGCCAATGTTCCGTTAACTCGCGATACCGACGAAGCTGGTGGAAGAAAAGATCGAGAAATATAATGCTCGTTCTATGAAAAATTAACGTGTTTTTTGATGCTGCGCGGTGGAAAAAAAAATCACCGAGACAAAGTCGAGCCGTACGAGTAACAATGATCGGACGATAGAAAACGGAGCGAGGACGGATTTTACCGTAAAGTATGATAACCGAGCATGCTGGCCGGATAAAAGAGAAACGGTAAAATGTCGAATAAAACGAGAATAAAAAAACAACAAAAAAAAAGCATCCGACGGATAGTTCAATTTATGCATTCACCGATACCTCCATGTTCGATGTATACATAATATACCGTTGAATTCGTTCTTCACATTTCTATATAACGTTAGAAAAGGTTTGGACGCGCGTTGATTGATCGGTCCAAATATAATGAGGGCCGATAATGACCGACATGGGACAAGGCCCGAGGAACGAAAAGCGATGGGTCCCATTGATAGCGCGGCCGGGTTGAATATAAGTCCGCCACAGTATCGGCTCGATATTCGGATCTGATTCGGATCTCTCTCCTTCTCCACGCGCGAGGCGTATTATAGAAGTAGTAGGGTACGGAGGCGAGTCGCATCCTTCCGACGAGACGGGCACACCGCCGCGTCTCTGCCCTTCTACCTTCTTTAGAGACACGCGTATCGGAGGTGTATATAGCTCGCATGGATTGACACAATTAAACCACGAGGTCCCCGCGTGCAGTCGCTCGCACAACGACGACACAACGAACTTTGTCGTCCCTCTCTCTCTCTCTCTCTGTGTGCGCTCCACCACGAGGGGGCTCGCGACCGTGCCCCGACTTCGACGCCGTCGAACCGGTAGTAGTAGGTGACTCTACGGGGCGATATTCTTTTCTCTTTTGGGTCGAGTGAGACGTTGTCTTCCTTCGAGTAGCTCGCTTGTCGTTCGAAACTCGTCAGCACCACTGATCGATCGCCGAGAGTATTCTTTGTCACCGTACCGATCGCTCCGCCCATTCAGATTATTATCCGAAGCTTCGCGACAGGAAATTACATTTTGATGTACACGGACGCCTCTCCCGCTTCCATTCTCTTATTTCCATCATTTTTCGTTCCTTTTCTCACCCTTTCCCTGCCGTACCTACACGATTTCACGTTGTCTTTTTACACGCGCGCGCCCACGACATTTTTGACGAATAAATGATACGACTCGCAATGTCGAGTCGCGTGTCGAGGAAAACACGAAATCCGATACCCACTACTACTACTACTACCGCCACCACCTACCTATCCACCTACCTACCTACCAGTCCGTTTTATCTTAATCCCAGGACACGAGAATGGGACTCGCGCGCGAACCGTTACGATTCTCCCGCCGAGTGCCTACCTATGTCTCGCCAATTTTCCATCTTCCACCCCGAGAACGAAACTCTTTCGAATTCCAAATATTTCCGAAGAAACGACCCAAAAACCGCGGAAATTCAATTTTTCTCGCACCATTCTCGCGAACTCGCATCGAACTCGCGGTGATCGCAGAGCTCCTTCGCTGCCCGACTTTGTTCGCAATTTGTCGCCCGTTCGATTCGACAGCGGTGAATAAAAGCAAAAAAAGATCAATTCTCGGTATATTTCATTCCTATAGTTTGTTTTATCCTTTGCTTCGTAATTTACGGCGCGTATATCGACACCCGACGTACGTACGTACGTACGTACGCCGCGTATGCTGCGCAGGTGTGCGTGTTTCCCCGCGAGTGAAATGAATCGCGTGCGAAGCTGATCGCTGCGAGAGGTTCGATTGGCCGGTAGGATGATGTTGTCGGGGTAGTGTCGCCGCTATCTGGACACGGTAGGGCACTTACCGTCCGATAACTACATCGCCATTCGTAGCGAATACTTCGAAGGGCCGACCTCGAAGGGAGACCTCGAGGAACGTAGCATTCCTGGATTTGGTGCCGGACTTATTAAAAGCTGATAATACACGGCGTACGTTGCGCTCCGATCGAATATACGTGGCGCAGCGACTCGGTGGCGGCAGCTGCCGTGTGTGCTAGGCCTTCGTAATGAGATGAAAATTATCCTACCCTCGAGTAGTCTTTATGCAAATGATCCCCGAGAGTTCGCGCGGTTCTCGTTCATCGATGCCACACGCTCGACGACGACTACCAACCAAAACAAAATTATTGCCCGATTCTCATAAATTCCTTCTATTCCTTTTTTTCTCTCTCCCTTTCTTCCTTCCTTCCTTCCTTCCATGCTTACTTACCACTCGCGTCGCTTCTGTTCCCTCGGCGCGAGAACTCCGACTCAAAGTTCACCGATCTCATTCGATTTGGTAATTCGATTTGAAAACACCGTCGTCGTTATCATTATTAACAGTCGTTCGGTCAGTTCGTTCGATTTTTTTCCCCATCGATTCTCGAGAACGCTATTCGTTAATCATATTTCACTCGAGATAATACCGACCACTCCGCCTCTAGCTTTTTCAACGCCGCTCGTATAGGCGCTCCGGACACGCGTGGTTGCGAATCATTAAGGGATATCAGCGGGTAGAGCGAACCGCGCGTAAACCTATCCGACGCCGCTCCTCGGCTCTACATTTTTTTCACGGCTACGCAATATCTTCGAAGCTCTCGACGTAGCCTTGCTTCGGCTTGATAAAACATAAAATTACAAGTCCGAAGAAGTTATCACGAGACTCCCGTTTCCAAGTACTACTAGAAAATAAACATTTTGCATGCACGAAGCGCATAACGTTATCTCGCAGATGTATAATAAACGAGCTTCCACGTAACGAATGCGCCTAATGAAGGTTACATAGTGTGTACGCGAAAGGGGTGCGGCAACGGAGCTGGGTACCCAAAGAATTTTGCAAACTTCTGGGATAAAGTCAACTAGTTCGAGTTTATTGGTAATGATTCCATTTCTACCGAGAATACGAGGATGGCGGTAGCTTGATTTTCTATCAGAGGTACGATTAGTGAATCGTACGAATTGCGACCTTCCCTCGCGATTACTCGTCTCGCCGACGATACTAAATGATCCTGCAGCGAAAGTGAACTCTGCGACGTGACACAGGAGCGACGCAATTCTCTTGCACCTCCACCTGTGAGCCTCTAACATCTGATCAGTTCGTCGTCAAGTTATCGCTGCATTTTCGCGCCTGGCTAGAATATTGAACAGATTAGTGTTTTTCTCGCAGTCCGTTTTTCAACACACAAAAATGTTATTTAATACCAAAGTACCATTTTTCAAACGTCACTCCAACATTGGTTTACGGTTACCAAAAATGTATCGTAAACGCACATTTTTGTTTGAAATTCGACGGGGGAATTGTTTACTGTGTAGGGATGAAATGGAGAGGGTACATATAATCACGCTGAAGGAGTAGCGATTGTAATAACAATGAACCGCAACATCGAGACAAGTTGAATACGGTGTGTGCGAATGTCTCGAGTTACTCGTTCATCGCGCACTCCCACACGCGAAAACCCGCGGGATCCTCCTCTGTGACGGAGAAACGGGAAGAGAGGAAGAGAGCGAGAGCGACAGAGAGACGGGTGCAACGAGCGGAATTGCTTTCTTTTCGAGCACATCGCTGAGATATTATCACCGTTGTGTCACGAGATGAAAACTGCACGCGCGCCCCTTCGACTCGAACGACTCTCGTGCATGCAAAGGTGAAATATCGTTTTCTTGCTGCTCCCCAGACTCTGTTTTTGAGCTATTCTCTCGACTATGGTATATTACCGTAGCTCAGCTTCTGCCGTTGAACCGGAAGAGGTTGAACATGGAAAGTAGGATAATCGGTAGCAAGAAAGAGTCAACTTCGCGTTTTTCGGGGCGCAGAACGAAGGAGAGAGAGGAAAATGGGCGGAACTTAATTATCAGGCGGGGGTATTTGAAATATGTGTATTCGGATTGAAACGTTAAAGTCAGCGGCTCCTCGCGAGGCGAAAACGACGCTACACGTATTAAAACAAGATTTGAATTGAGCGAGGACACTTTCGGTCCGAAGCTCCTTCCGATAAGGAGGCACAAAGCGCGTCGCCGGCCAGATCGTTCGGAATGGTTGGAGAAAAAAGGCGGAAAAAATCGACCAACGCGGAGACCGTCTTCGGTGCTCTTATCTGTCAGCTCGCGGGAAACAAAATAATCCAAGAGCGCGTGTCGCGGCTGGAAATTGTCGGGTGTGGAATATCGATGATTCGAGGAGAGCGAATCGGCGTGCGAAAGATACGCGAAGTGAACGGGGGGCGCGTGTGCGATTGCGCAACGCAATGACAACGGGGACGATAACGACGAGTCTGTTAAAAAATACGCGCGCGTGAAGTGAGAGAAAAAAAAGGGTCGTCTCCGTTCGCCGGGAGTCGAACGCTTCGAGCGTATAAGTACTTTCACTCGAATATTAAGATGTAAGTTTTTCGAGGACTAATAGCGACATTAGTCATCTCGTTCGCGCTACTGATAAATAAATGGACACATCAATAACGAGCAAGTTATTTCGAAGGGAGTACAATACGAGAACAACATCAACGACGTGCTACCTTTTCCAAGAATCACGGCTGAGAGGCACCTCGAGCGCATCGGGACTCGAAAACAATAATTACAGTATCGTTTAACGAGGCTCGAGATTCTACGACTGAAACGTGATAAATAAACGCGAGCGAGAGAGAAAGAGAGAGAGAGAGAGAGAGAGAGAGAGAGAGAGAGAGAGAGAGAGGAAAAAGAAACAAGAATAATAAAATAAAAAGGAGGAGAGAGAAAAAAAAATAACAAGATCCGTCGATAATTCCTCGGCGCGGATATCGCGGCAGACACGGAGGAACATCGGCGGCGTTGTATCCGATCGTCCCGTGATTTCGTCTTAAATAATAATTAAAACTCATTAACTCTTCTAACCGAAATCCGGGACCAACGGTGGGGAGACTCGAATCGTGGTCGAAAATCAGCCGTTAATTTGCCATAAATTGCAATTATATTGTACGGTACGGAGCTCTCGGAGGCTCGACTCCGCCGGCTATTACGTCCAATCAATGATTCGAATCCGTTAATTTAGTATTATATTTAATTATAGTATAGCTTGGCAGCGAAAGACAGAGATATTACAGATGTGGTACGGACGGACGGACGGTTGTGTCCGCGCATGTCTCCTCACCTCGGCGCGACGCGCGAGTCGTCACCCCGAGGATTCCACTCGCCACTCGATCGTCCAGCTGGGGGTGGGGCGGGGGCCAACGACGTGTTAATTACAAACAGTTCGGGAATATACGAATCTAATCGGTCGGCGAGAGTGAAACGACCGATAGAACTCCGAGAGAGACTATAAATTTTCGTGGATACATTAGCGTCGCGTCCTCTAAGTACATGCCGATTCCCCTCGCTTATAGGTACCTACTACTCTCGTACGTGCTTCGCCGATCCAGTTGCGAACGGGGATCCACCTGCGCGTTATACGGGCAGTAGTAGTGCCGCGTGCAATCGAGACAACCGAACAAAACGAACCTATATTATGTTCTTCCTGATAATCCGACTTCGCGATAAAACATTTTTTGTTTTTCACCTCTCTTCTTTTTCGACTCGATCTCGGAGCCGCGAGAGAAAGGCAGAAGAGGGTCAACAGCTTCGTCTTCTTCTTCTTCTTCCTCTTCTTCCTCTTCTTCCTCTCCTTCTTCTTCTTCTTCTTCTTCTTCTTGTTTTCCTCTAACTTCACCGCGGTCGTGATGCATGGCAATCCGACCGACGCGGTGATACATCGTCTGTGTTTTCTGCATATTATACATCCACGTTTTGTACGATGATACGTCTACATGACCCGAAGACGCGGTAGACGAGCGAAGCGAACCCGAAGACCGCTCCGCATCGCTGGACCACGAATTATTTCGTCGAGTTCCGTCGACTCGCGAATGGTAATTAAACCACGGCGTGCCTCTGCTCTCATTTGCATTCGCATTCGACGAGTATTTTCGAAAATATCACTACTTTTCTGCGACCTCGCGCCGCCGACTTGCCAGCTGGCCGCGCGTTGCTCGTCCGACAACGGATCATCCGCGAGATAGAAATCGAAGTTTCGTGTTTCTGTTCTAGCTCGTGTTAAAATTAAATAAACGCGCGTATTATACGCGGGTTCATGAATTATTGAAAATTTTACGGAATTCACGCAGCTGTAACGATGAGAGAGATCGCAAACAAGCCGACGCTTTATACGCCCATTAGATCGAGACCGATAGCAGTTGAAACGTGTTTTGCGACTACTTCAAACGCTTCTCCTATTTTCGATTATACCTTTCGAAACGTCAGAATTTAATCAGCAAAAATACATACATTTATCCGCGTTCGAAGTCGACGATTTCTGAACTTGCGGAAACACACTCGCTACGCGAATATTCGATGTTTATTTACTTTTCGCCGCGATGAACAAACCCTCCGCAATCTTCTTATCGACAACGTTGAAAATTACCATTTTTTTTGTCGTAAATTTCATCTCGAACGCGATTTCTTACCGTTCCCATTCGGTGCGAGGCACGTTTTCATTTTTTTTGCTGGACTCGAGTGCTTTCCGATCATTTAGATAGATAATTAGATAGATTCTTTTTTTTCTCCACGGTAGTTGTATCGTAGAATTCGGAATTCGCAACCTTCGAGGTCGATTCATTTTGTACGTCGGCGATTTGAATTTTTACGCGATTCGCCGTTAAGATCGATCGCGATGGATGGACTGAGGATTTGGGTGAGAAAGAGGAGAAACTATCGGCATAAATCTCGCGTTCGTAGGTCTTCCGTTTAGCACCACTTACGGCGATCGATTTATGTTTACATGAACGAAGGGTGCTTCGAATGATTTTGATCGCGCGGCGAGAAACGCGGTCGAGAGACCGACTTCTACTTCGGTGAGAGCGAGCGAGCGAGATAAAAATGCGGGAACGAAGATGGACGAAGAGGCAAGATTGAGATCGACGTGGTTCGGGACAGGGTAAACGCGGGGTGAGGAATACTCCCTTATAATTCTCTACTAATAGCTATCAACGCTCCAATGTACTTCTTTCTTCGAGGGCCAATTCTGTTTTATTTTCGCGCGGGGCCCACTTATGCTAATACCCTCAGCGCCCGATCGTACCTTTCCTCTTTCTTTATTTGGCCCCGGGGTGCCCCTTCGCGCGAGCACTTAGCCCAGCTGTCCACCGATCCGCGTATATATTTTCCGAAGCCGTTCTCGTCGGTTGCGTCGAACTCGAAGAAATTACCGGCGTGATACTCGTTGCGTATCCGCGATATTTCCACCTCTCGTCGGCATATACGCTGCCAGAAGAGCGAGCGGGCCGAACGGGCGATGAAATTATTGAAATTATCCTCTTACTCCACCGAGCCGAATACTCAATATTTAATCAGTACTACTCCACACTCTTGATTCCTTCTGCGCGGACGCGAATCCGTCCGATCGGACGGACTCAAGGAGGCAGGATGAAGAAAGTAGTACCCAACTTCTATCATCGCTGTAAAGCCAATCGGATTATTTCGCCGCGGCTGATTTTACGCGATCGGGTAATTCCGACTCACGACGGTTGGACGACGTTAAAATCTTGTCGTGTACCGCTGCGAGAAGGAACGAGCTGAGAGAGTCACGTTGATTTACGAGGCTGATACTTATTATTCCCGTGGCTAGTGGGTATATCCTCGATATCGACGACAGACTACGATACCTGATTGACAATTAGTCAATTACGATTTCTTGCCCGCTCGACTTGCATATTCTGGCAATAACGCGGAGCGCGGCATTCAATCCGCACGTTAGTCTACATCCTTCGCTCCCAGCCGTCCCTGCGTCTTAGAATAATCTCAATAAACTTACAGCGAGCGTAACGAGCGCCAATAAAACGAAATTAATAAAGTAATCGAGTTCAACGAGGAACGATCGCGTTGACCTGATTTTTTTTCACCGATCCTTTCCGTTTCTTCGTCGTCACCCGGCTCTCTGCGACAACTCGGAACGAGTGTTCCTTATCAACGAAGCTCCTAGATCTCGTTCTTGAATTTCTAACAATTTCTACGTTCACCTCCTACGCGTTCGCGCGAACTTTTTCTCTTCCGCACTTTTATCACGCCACTCGTTATCGATCCTCGATCCTTACGGCGGATCGAAATTCTCCTGAATACCGTCCAATCAGGCGCGTTCTTACGGCCCTCTTCGATTTATGGTAGCCCAAGGTCACCCGGTACTTCGGGATGCTGGATCTACCGCCGAGGCGAATGAGCGCAGAGATGTGTCGCTGACACCTGGGGAAGAGAAGCTGAGATAACGGAGAAGCGAAGATGGCTGAAATTTATTGGCAGAATTTGATTAATGTCTCGTACGCCGAGATACGCTCTTCGCGCCCGGCGCGGCTACCTCCTCCTCGCCTCTCCTTCCTGTCACTCGTTTCGTTTTCTGCGACGATGGGAACGGAGAGTTGAGTTAGTTGATCGTTCGGCGAATACCAGAAGAGAGTGGGCGGATCGAAACCCGCAGCTTCGCGCCTAACGATATTTAACTATCGAACCAATTCTCTCTCTACCCCACTTTGCCTCTGACGCTTTGATAGAAAGTATCTATCCGACTCCTTCGTTGACCGGGATCCGCTACGCCGTAAAAGAATCGTACGTCAAATTAAACGGAAAAATTGGTCTCAACGACTTTTTTTTTTACACAAAATTAGCGTTATTTCAACACGTAGTGTTAAAGTAGCTAAGCTCCGTATTAAAAGTGACACAAACCAATTTTCGAGTGAAATTTAAAAAGTGTTGCTCAACATTTTTGTGTGCTGAAAAACGGACTGAAAGAACGACGCTAACGATTTTGTTCAAAACAGCACACTCGAAGGTTGAATATTCTACGCAACAAATTTTACTCTTTACACAATGAGGGGCAATTTTTTACCGTGTACGCGTTATTTTACGCGCAGACCGGGAACCTCTGGTCGTAATAATATCCGTCGACCATTTATTCCAACAAATTTCAAACGTTTTCCGACCCAACGATTCGGAAGAAGCGACCCCGTTGTTTGGCCTCTAGATCCTCGCCTAGGTACACTCCTTCTCTCTCTCTCTCTCATCTCGCGGAGACTATTTTTCGGTGACATTGACACCGTTGCCGGAGTTTTACGGTATCGCGCCGCGAAAGTTTGGTCCCTTTTTCATACCTGTCGAGTGGCAAGCGGAAGCCACCGGATGTTTGTCGAAAAATGGGGCGACAATGGAGAAAAAAATCAACAGTCGATATCTGTCCATACCATTCATGTTCAAAATATATGTACGTGAAATCGCGGCACGAGCGTAGGAAAGACGACGAAGCGACACTTTTGCGAATGTGCAGAAACCAGAAACGTGACGGATAATTTCCGGCAACGTCTAGAAACCCACCTGGAGCAACTTTTCTTGCAAAACGAAACGCGTGCGGGAATAAATTTCGCTAATACGATTTGCCATCCATATTTCACTGGTTCGTGTCTTGAACACAAATCGACTTGGTCAAGTTAGAGAAAAAGTGGATGAGATACGCGTTCGAATTCCCGATTCGCGGCATCGCGAAACACCAGCGAAATTAAACCAAATCAAAAAAAAAAATCACGCCAACTCGAGATCATCCGGTTTTTCGAAAAATGTCCACGTCGACCGGAATTACGCAGGAATCTTCGTGGCGAATGTTCTCCAGGTTTCTCTACCACTCCTACCGACTGCGTTAGACTCTTCGCCAGCGGGAAGAAAGAGAGAGAGAGAGAGAGAGAGAGTGCCACCGAAGCGGTATCCGATAAGACGGATGCGTCGCCGGAGTCCGGGTTCAGCGGGCAGCAGAAATGACCGAGGCGCGTTCGTCATGTTCGCACGCGACGCGTTTCGCCGCGAAAGATCCGGCACGCGGCTCTCGACGCGGCGCGGCGAGTAGAAGAGGGTTATATCAACGCAAGAGTCGGCAAAAGTGGAAGTAAAGGAAGAGAAGGGCGCGGCGGAGGGGTTTCAGCTACGGCCTCGCACAGTAGCGTCGCCCGGGGCGCGAAGCGTCGCGGCGAAGAACATCTCCCGTTATTTATCGCGATATCAACCCATACTTCGCGCGGTACACCGTCCCACACGTATCCAACGCGCGCGGCAGCCGAGTTGATCGGCATCGTCAGCACGACGAGAGCGTCTCTCTATACTTAAACGTCTCCCCGACTTCTCGCCCCGGTGGTTCGAACACCTCCGAGACACGCGAAACCTGAGCGCTGCTCGCCCCGCCCAACGAAACCCGGGATTCTCGCTTGTCGCGTAAAATTCCCATCGCGAGACGGCTCCTCGCGTCTCCGCGCGGTTTCAGCTCGGGCTGAACGGTTCGTGCACCGCGATATCATCGATATTATGCGCGGTAGCGTGAAAATCCTCGGACCCGTTCGAATCGCGAGTTATAGAGATACCTGCTGCGCGAACCGAGCGACCAGGAGAACGTGGCTCCGTGAAATACGCTGTCCTCGCGTACGAGAGAGGGCGAATCGACTCTCGTACTACTCGTTTTTCGACACGTTTCCGTATACTCATCGCTACACCGAAGCAGATAGGTCGAAAGGTTCTTTTTAAAATGGTCCAAACTCCCTAATTTCGCATCACGCTTTGGGTTAGACGCCGGAGACTCGCGTAGTTGGGGTAAACGAATTTTCTGGTGAACTCTTCCCCTGTCCAATTTTGCAAAGATTTGTCCGTGCGACGTCGAGATAACATCGATCGTACACTACTTTCCACAGTTCACGGAACTGCGAAGAAACAACGAGATGCAATCAGCCGCATCGTCGATTTACCGAATTTAATTTAATTTCGAAGGTCGAATGGAATTCGGAGTAATCGAAGTGATTTCCCCGTTGATAATTAACGGGTAGCGCCGAGTTTACGGGATTTCGTGAGATTGGATGTACTTTCGAGGGACGTTTATCCCGAGGGATTCGATTGGATTCCAAATGTTCCGTGAGATGATACTTGATAGCGGCTTTTCATGAGATTTTCACATAATCAGGCAAAGTCCCAGTCTCTCGAGGGAGATTCTCACCAATGCCGTCGAGCTTAGTTGAATGTACCCGATTCACGCGAATATGGATATCAGCGAACGAAACGCGGATCGCTTTCATCGGAATTCCATGCTTCGAGAGGATTTGATAGTTTGTCTGCGCGACGATGTAGCTGCTAATTCCAAGGAGCTAATTTTCTCGTCTTACATTGGCACCACGAGATCGAATCGGTACGAGGACCACGGTGGCGCGCAACTCGAGTGTGTAAACCTTTGCCATTTCGAGATTTTAAGTTTGAAACTTTTTATCAATGGCATTCGCGCAACAGGGCGAGGCGCGGCGGCGCGTTCTCTCGACTACCCAATTAACTCGACCGATTGTCGGCAATGGACAAAAACTGTACGTTACGACTAGAACTAATCTCGAGAAGATGGTTGAAAAACGGACGTAACAATAATTGGGAACGCATCGCCGAGACCGGGCTTATACATATATAGTATATAAAATATGACGAGCATTCGTGTCCACGGTGTCCGAAGTTGGCGCACTGCTCTTCGGGTCTCTCGCCGCGAAACCGGCGTGCCGAGCGGCGAACGACTTCACGGAAAGCTCGTTTCACGATTCGAGTCTTCATTGGTCCTCGAGTTTTTCTACGCGGGTCTCTCACAAACTCAAACTCGAAACTCGAACGCTGTCCGTGTTTCGCTGTTAGTCAGCAGTTTTGTCCGTCGGATATCTCGTGGAAATCGCTGCGCGGTAGCTGCCACGGCACCTATTGGCCGGCACCTTCTCAACCCTGTGAATAAATATTGAATCCACTCGCGTGATACCGATCCCCCGGGTGAGCGCATCGCGCGAGTGCACCTCGGCGGCTCGCGCCTCGATCGGTAGATATTACGAGGGGATACGGGTGAGATCGTTGTCTGAAATGGAGAGCAGGCGAGGGAAAAATAGAGGGGCGACGGGGAGATTTTCGGCGCACCTCGCTTCCGTACGCGACGATGATGGATAGGTGAGCGGAGGAGATCGGTGCCCTCGGCAGTTTTGTTGTCCGAGACCGCGAACCTGGGGGGCGCGAGCGAGAGACGCGAGGCGATATCGTCGAATCTTCGCGAGTACAATAGGCGTTGGGCGCCAGTCCCCTTGTGTCCCGGCGCAATGCTGGCAATGGAGAACGGGCCGGAGCGTCTCTCTTCGAGATGGCGATGAAATCATAAATCGGCAAACACAGACCCGCCGGCGCCGATAGCGAGCAACCGGTAATTATGCTAATATATCCGAGGAGGCGGCCAGCCAGCAACTCGGCCAGCCGAGGAGCCAGCCAAACACAGCCGATCGACAAACGAACCACGAACCGATCGTCGCGCTACGTAAGCCGGTCACTCGCGCGATCCTGTCCCTGAGCCGTGCAGAAATCGTCGAGGCGACTATCCTCGAGCTCCGCGGATATTTCCTTCGAGGCAAACGTCATCGCCCCGCGAGATTCGACCGGATAGGCGAAATCGCGAATGGCGAATTTGCCGATTTCCACCGATTCTTGCCGATCAAAGTCGAGTGACCGGTACCTTCGGTCCGACAAACGACGCGTTCCTATGTGGAGCAATGGGTCGAGCGAAGACGGCGATCGATCAATCGTCTCCAAGAGAGAGAAAGAGAGAGAGAGAGAAAGAGAGACACAGAAAAATCAAAAATAAGAAATACGAGCGGTTCTCGAGTTATTTATCAAACTGCTGCGCTCTATCTCGTGCGCCGAGCTGCAAAAAGGTCGCTTCTTCCCCGAGTAGGTACCCCACGCCTTTTACCTTAGTCTCAGCATCGAGGAGGCGCAACCTTGCGTCATAACCTCTCTCAGCCCTCGTAGCCTCGCCCGACCTCCTTATCGACGTTGTATACGAGGTACATTAGGTGAAACAACTACAAAGTTTACAGATCACAACCGGTACGCCCGGCGCCGCATCGACTCGGTATACCCGAGGCACGCGAACCGATCGGACCTGTCTCGACGAGAAGAAGATGCCAAAGGTGCGAAAGTCGTCCGCCCACGACGGTCGCGTCGTTGCCGGTCATAGAAGAACTTTGTGCCGCGAGTGGGTACCATCTCTCTACCTCCGTAGCTAGATAAAATATAAAGGGAGAAAAATCACGCGAGCGGCTAATGTGGTTGACCGCGACGTCGAAATAATTCTCCTCGTCAAAACGCTCCCGGAAGAGCATTATTCAAGCAACTTTAAGCGACGATCGCACCCTTTTTCTCCCTCCCGCGCGCGGTCCTCCGCCGTTCCATCTTTTTCAGAATCGTCTCGCAACGTCGTTCCCGCGCGACGCGACGTTACCGAGGAGAAGAGAAATGTCCAGAGATTGTGACACAGCGACGGTCGCGCGTCGGGAATGCGGATAACGATATTACCATTATTATGTAAACTCGCGCGAGTATTCGTCGGCGAAAACAACGATTGACACCTTTTAGTACTTACGTTCGTGAATGTGATTCATGCCTCGAGTAAATATGGTAATGATACGTGCGTTTATCGAGTCGCGCGGGGTTAACTAACCGGAGAGGTGTTCGCGGCTTGTACGCTACTCGCGTCTGTTTTACGGTAAATCGAGCGACTTAAAACTGCCCGATAACCTCGTTTTAAATACGTACTTACGATTAACTGCTATCCTCACCGTGAAGAAACAGCTCCGTGCACGCTCGCCGTATCTCGCCGCGTCGAAGTTGATAAAAGAGAGGTAAGAGCCTGACTACTAACCAACAACGTCCACCATACGTCTCTGTAAGGAACGGAGTGCGGAAGGCGTAGCCAAAAGCCTTTGACCTCGAATCAAGTCATTAGAAGTGCTACGACCGCGAGTCTCGGCCTATCGATTCTCTTATCGCCTCCACTAATAACGTCCTACCGAACTAGAAAGACAATTTTTCAAAGCTCGCGCGAGACACAGAGCCGCACCGCAACGTCCTCCGGACGAACAGCGGTGTGGGGTTGGTGTTGTCCAAAGTGAACCCCAAAGCCGAGAACCCCAGCGCACTTCGTAGATTTTTAATCAACTTTCTCGCGTTAACGATTTCTGCCGGAAGTTGGAGGCAAGTCAAACAATTAACGAACCGGCTCGTGAGTAAATTCCCGCGAAACAGTCATTGTAAACATTCCGTGGAGGCAACGTTATCGCGAGGTCGAAACTGTAAACGCGATGAAATTTCGTCGACGCGTCGCTGTACCCCGTGTGTACGCTTCGACGACGAGGACGACGCTTCCGATGCTGTTTCCGTTATTTTGTGTACTTTACTTTCTTTTTCAGTGTTATTTGAATGAAAATTTACGAAGTGGCGTTACCTCTTGCCCCGTTGTTGTTATTATTTATCCGACGCCAACGAAGATTAACGCCATTAACACCTAAAGGCTTGAATTAAGAGAATATTACCACGAGTCGTACCTACGCCGGGGTCCGTTACTACTAGCCCCACCAGCAACTGGGAGCCGGTAAATTATTCCCAACTGGCGTGGAATCTATTAAGATAAGTCATCGCTACCCGCGCGAACGACGATGGCTTATTACTTACGCTTAATCTAGCCGCGCGACTATTTTTCCTCTTCGGGCATCGTTCCAGAGAGGAAAGAGTCGGCCGTAATCTTCGTGTACGTTACTAAAAGCTCGCGAGATCGTTCGAGTGTCGCCGGGGTCGGGGGTCACCGGATGAGGGAGGACACTCCCCGTGTCCCGTAACATCTTCATCGGCCAATCTCCCGCGTAAACACGCGCCTATTCCCCTTAAGCCGTGTAGTCACATCCCTGCGACGCTACCAAGGAGATCCGAATCGCGGGAAGGAGCGATAAAGGACGAGGACGAAAATCGCTCGGCGGAGTCCCCCCGTATAGCTACGATTATTATTCGAAGGGCATGGAAAATAAACACAAACACGAATTACGCGATATCGATCGACGTTGACGGTACATGCCAACGACACGCTCCACGTAACAACGGTACGGGTACGGAGTGGCACCGTTAATTACCAACGTTAATTGCCGTGAACGATCTCGAGGCTGGCAATAATTACAATCGATGAATTGTTTACAATATTGAAATCTCGTGCTACCGATTGGATGGGTCACTTATTATTATACGCTATATACTTTATTGAATCGCTTCCGATCGAATGGCTTTCCGTGCTGTTGCACGTAGGCATAGTTATAAATGTAGGAATAATAAATATAAATTGTTACGCGTGCGGTACGTACGTACGTTTATCTGCAATGCGTACGCGAGCCTTGTTTCTTTCCTTCTTTCTTTCCTTCTTTCTTTCCTTCTTCGTCTTCTGCCGTTTTATCAGTGGTCGTAGACATCGTGCGAACGACGCGAACGTTGCGTGCGCGAGCTCGATGACTACCGGCTAGAGAAATTAATATCCGGCCTAGATTTCTTCGCACGAGGCGTATGTACGTACGTACGTAGGTAGGTACGAATCTCGGACGAACGTGCGTCTGATCGTAAAATTTCGAGGTTCGTTACGCGAGATTCGCACGGGAAGTTCGTTTTGTTGGAATCATTCGAATATCATCTCGTTAGGTGTTTAAAGGTGGGCAGGGACGAAGTCGGAGAGAGAGAGAGAAGGAATCGCGACGGGAACGGTGATAAAAGTGACACCGGACGCGCAATAAATTCGTTCGGTATTCAAAACTACGAGGCAAGGCCTATCGCTTTATAGACAAGCGTAAAAATATTCGGACGTAATTATAAATCGATACGATTAATATCATCTTAACGAGAAACGTTGCGTGTGCCGCAGCGGGAAAAACGATGCGATGCCGTGCTAACTAACCGGGTCGATCAAGGACGATTTCGCGAGACGCGAGCGTGTAAAATTCACGGCGAATCCGCAGCCTCGCGATGCCCGTGTTGGTCTCGCGACGCTGCGATATCGCGAGAGCGGATGCTCGTAGTATATGGGAATGTTGATGTATGTATCCAATTATGCGTACACTCATATCTGCGCAGCTTGATCTTGGCATTCCTCGATCAGCAACATATCGCGATATAGACCGGTAGATCTGGTTACAAATTGGCGTGAACTCTGGAATACTTTGGTGAAGACGTTCATTTGGCGACAATGTTGCGGACCGACCGAGAAGGGAGCGAGGCGAGACGGCGAGAGCGCGCGAAAGAGGGCGAGATGGAGAGGGAGCGAGGGACAGAGAGAGAGAGAGAGATGGTGAGAGGGAGAGGAGAAGAAAAAAAGGAAATTCGCCCGTCCAATGAGAAGAAGTCCAGTGGGCAAGAAACGACCGTTGGTCAACTGGAACTCGAAGTGAGATGGCAAGGATAGATTTGACCGGCTTGTGTTTGCGCACCTTCTGCCTTTTGCATTTCGCCTTTTTGCTTCCCGGTCCTGCCTCTTGGCTGGTGCCACGACCGGAATACATTTCACCGCCGCTTTGGAGTTCGTCGACGTTGTTTTTGTTTTTTCTGTCCTTTCTTCTGTTGTTTTTTCCTTTCTTTTTTTATGTTTGTTTATTTTCCTTTTTTTTTCATTCTCCGTTTCATTTAAGTTTTTTGCTCGCTTTTTACCGTATCCCAGATTTATTGCACCTGGATGGTTCGTAAATTAATCGTTCTTTTTTCCCCACCGCGCGCGTTCTCCTTCTTTTTATTCCTCGCCGTTCACAGTTTTTCCCGTTTGTTTTGACGTTTCGCGTGATTATGCAAAGCCGTTTTATTAGCCTTAGTGCCGGGGACTCGATTAATTTTTTTTCCAATTTTTTTTCGTCAACTCCTCTCGGTTTTACGATGCTACATGCTTCATCATTTTCTGCGAATCGGACGCGGATTTTAAAACATTATTTTTCCCTCGCTTTTTTCCTCGCTCAGCCATCGTCTCGCGTCCCTCTCTTCCATTTGGCATGCTCGCCTCGGTGGGGGGAAGAAGAAGCGTTACGAAATGTACGAGTACCGAGATTCCACGGAGATACGACGGCTGACCTCTTCCGGTTTCGAGATTGCCCTCGGCTCTCGCAAACGAGATGAATTTCCTACAAAAGTCTCCGCGCGCGGTTCCTCGGGAGACGACTATCCTTCCAGGGGCCACCCCTCCCCTCCCCGCTCCTCCCCTCCCCGCGCCCCACTCTCCGTCGGCACGGCGTTCCAAGGGAAGAAGACCGCGTGGAGTCTGGCCAGGTATCTTAATCGGCGACCTCTCTTAACCCGCGGTGTGCAAAGTTGCGAGGAATCGCGAGGTGCGCGTCGCGTTGGTCAAATCTGTACCCCCTTCCCCGCAGCTCTTCGCCCTCCTCGCCCCCTGCTTCTCCGCTCTTTCTCGTTCCCTTCGCTTGTCTCTACTCCTTCTCTTCCCCTCATCGCGCCATTGAGACTGGTCCACCTCTCGAGTTTCGGACGTGAGATCAATCTAAGCGTGGGCGGTTGCCCAATAATAAGAAACTGGTTAAAGTCTTGTACCGTCGCGACGACGACGACGACGACGACGACGAGGAGGACGACGAAGACGGCGACGACGGTGGAAAAGGAGAAGAAGAAGAAGAAGATGGAGAGGTGGAGAGAATGTTCGCGCAGGGATGGGGATCTCCCGTGAAGTTTCAAATTTCAAACGAAGAGGGTGAACCATCCCGAAGGACAACGTGGGCCGAGTTTCGCGTATGTATGTACGCATGGTATAATTGTTCGGATTGCCAAAGGCCGCGACGGCATCGAAATTTGGCGAAATTCGAGGAGAAGTTCGTCGCGTAGAGTTACCGGGGATCGAAGGGGCTGGTGACAACGAGACAAACACGCGCCATTAGTCGGATCCCGAAATTTGCGGAAAATAAAAAATGTCCCCGGACAACATAGAAGGGCGGCGAGGTTGGCGGGCGAAAGCGAAAACAAATGTCCGGACATGCGTCGTGGCGATAGCTTGACAAATATATATTAAACTATTTTAATGAGAAGTGGCTGTAATATTTCATCGCAATTACCGGGCAGCGACCCGCGGAGACCGCGACACGCTTGCCGGAACGTAGCAAATAAAACAACGAAAATACATGCCGCTGATCCGAAGGACCAAAGGTTAACCCGTCTGCAGTTAGTCAGTTCCCACCGTTCGTTCTACGTACTATAAGCCAACTTCGGTACCCACATTTGTAGCCTACATTTCAAGCCCGCGCTCGTCGTTTCACTTCGCAACACCTCGACTCGTCATATTCTCACGCGGCTAACACTTCCCGACGATAAATCAACGCCGGATCACAGATTAGCCCCGTATACCTATACCTATAGAACGTTGCACCGATTTCAAACCAGTAGGTAGCAACGTTTTCGAACTTTGACGAATAGAAAAACGAGGAGGGCAAAACAAACGAACCGCGAATAGTTTCGGCATCCTCGATACGAAACGTACGCGCGAGCGTAATTCCTATCGGTGTGAATTCACAGGCAACTATAACGGTTCTCGCATTGAAATTATCGATATTCTCAATCGACCCGAAATTACCTGTAATGACACGAATCATCAAGTTAAATCGATAGCCTTTCGTTCCCCATTCAGGCCGCGAGTCGTACAACGATCGCATGCTATTTCTATTCCTTCATCACGCAGCAGACATCACAAAAGGAATCTCATTCAAGTGCTGATTGAACTGCTGGTAATTTTGGTTACATGCTGTTTTCTATTTCTTCATCGCGATGGTAACCATCTCATTCGAATACTGAATGAACTGCTGGTCATTTTCGTCAGATAAATATCTTTCATTCCATTTCATACACGTCGCACGCACGAAACTCCCGTTCGCCGCCGGTGATCCCGCGGAGGGATCGATCCGTGTCACGAGAGCTTTCGCGTAATAATTATCGCGGAGTTCGCGGCAGATCTTTCATTAACCGTTAGCGGAATCGAGATTCGCGAAAACGAACGAATCCCCGTTAAAGGAAATCCTCTCGTCGTGTAATATACACGGAACCTCCGTTGAACTGGTTACCCTCGCCGAGGAAGAGAGAGATGGAGGGAGAGTTGAACAATTCGATCGTGAGTGACAGCTCTATGGAGTTCGTTGCGTTTGTTGCGCTGGTAGCATTGTGCGGATCCCCCGGAGTCTATAACATGCCGTACGGCGCAAAGAGGTATAGGTACACGCATCACCCGCACACGCGGCGCACGGAGAGAGAGAGAGAGAGAGAGAGAGAGAGTGGGACTGGTATCTACGCATACCTCGGCCGCGAGCATAAAGCGCACGGCGCGTAGGTACGCGCACGATACCGATATACGTACATGTACATCCACGAAGAGCCGCGCGCGGTCAGGTCCTCGTGGTTTTGTGCGGGAGAGTCCGGGTCCATTTAGTCAGAACCGCATATCGTGGCACGGTTGATTATTTCATACGGTGTGTTTAGACGCTCTTTGTTAAAGACGTCCGCCGCGGCATAGTCCTGCGCCTTTATTTATTTATTTATGCAAACGGGATACGTCTAGCTAATTACGTGGCATGTACCCGGTGACTCGTTAAGTACGACCGTCCGCATATTAATATCCCCTTTGACAAAGAAATCTTTTCTTCTGCGTTCACGAACTCGACGCCGCGAGGGAGGACTACTCCGTGAATCCCGCGTGGTCACCGCGACGGTGACCGCGCGTACGAACCGCCCAAACGTGGTCGGATAAACGGGCTGGCGCGTCGTTTGCGAAAGAAAAAATAAAGATGGGGAAATAAAAACTTGTTACACGGTTTTGAGCAAAAACTAACCGGTTCGCGAGATTCCGTGCTCCGAGGAATCATCCGGATAGCGGGACGCGAGTTGCCAGCGCGAGCTTGTAAACACTCCGCGGAGTAAATGACTCTATCCGGACGAAAGACATCTCTTTACCGGTCTCGGACGTTCCTCGCGAACATTTGACGCGCGTTGAATGGTGAAAGGAAGAAAATACGGTAGCTCCGCGAGGTATTGTGCTACGTGGTGGACGAGATGGTAATTTATTTCTATCGTAACAAAGCCGGTGCCGATGGAGAAGCAAAGCTCGATAGGATCGAGGGGTGCAGAGAGAGAGAGAGAGAGAGAGAGAGCGAGAGAGCGAGCGAGAGAGAGAGAGTGCGTGAAAGTAATAAGTGTTACGAAAAGAAAATGATCGACTCGACGCGCGGAATTTCGATTAGTTAGTAGCCGAGGTGGGAGACGAAGATGGAGGAGGCGAGCATTCGTATTAACGGCTATGTTAATTGACATTTACACATGTCACGATGTATTAGTCCTACTTAATCTTCGGCGTAGCTTCGCATCGCCGGTAACATTCGTCGGTTCGTCTCGGGAAGAACTTTCCGGCTCGGCGGAGCAACGCAACGGTGATTTTAACGATCGCGAGACAAATCTATCTCGCATCGGTCGGAATCACGGAGGTTAATTTCGAAGTTAATTAATTTCGGGAAGAAACGAACCGAGCGTTAAACGGCATGACGGAAAGGAAATGATCGAACTTCGGAGTTGACCCGGGAGAATGATTGCGATAAATCGTTCGCAATCAGAGAAGCGAGACTCGCTTCCGAGGATCGCATGTTCGTGGGTGTGTACGCGCGCTCCTCGTTCGTTCGTTCGTTCGTTCCCTCGCTCGCTCGTCCCTGGGGCGAGGGCGAGAAGGAAATCGTTTCGGAGGCAGAGGAAAAATAATACCGAGTATTGGCTGTCGAGAAGATCGAGGTGCGTGTCGCGCATGCGTGCAGTCACGCGGTTGGTCACTTTTTGCGCAGCGGTCGAACGGATAGAGCTGTTTGCCGGTGAAGCAAAGCCATCTCAGGCATTTGCGGCGCGCGGTCTGACGGACAGACGGACAGACGGACCCAGCCTCGACGAGGCGCGCGATCGCTGGTTTTCTCGCTCCTTCCTCGTGCGCCCGCCCCGTCCCCTCTTTCTCTCTCTCTCTGTTCCTCCCGTTCTCCTCCCGTTCTCCTCGCGTTCTCCTCGCGTTCTCCTCGCGTTCTCCTCGCGTTCTCCTCGCGTTCTCCTCCACCTCTTCCCTCCGATAGGATGCCACCGACGCGACGCGACGCTCGTTAAATCGAAGGATCGTAACACTGGCCCGCTTCTGTCGTTCTAGGGTTTCTCCTCGCGTTGGAGAACCACCTCGATGGACGGTGTGACCCTTCGGCGCGTGCGCGCGCCACCGACCTCTTTACGACCTTCGCGGCGTCGTTCCTTCAAACTGTCCGTCGCTTCTCTCCCTTTCACCACGTGGGTTCGCATCCCCGTCGCCCGACATTTTGTTCTCCGAGCAATCAAAATGGCGAGCAATTCGTTTGTGCGCCCCACGATTCCGCGCTCGTCCGCCGAATTGTAAAACCTCGCGATGTCTCGACGCTCCAAACTCGTTCCACCGCGATTTTCAACGACGCGAATAGTCTATCTATAAATACGCGGATACGTACGTATCGATTAATCGCTCGCCCGCCGTACACGCGGATTCATCACCCACCGCTCTCCAACTTTACATACTCGCGGACGGTATGCCGTCGGCGTACACACGGATACGGGGACCCCCGTCCGCGCGATTCCGAGACCCAAGGTACCATGCGCGAATGAATGGTTGACCGTCCGCAGCTGGTGATAGCTGAATGGCAGTTAAAAAATGAGCCCATCCGCACGCCACCTCGTGCAAGCGCGCGGACCCGGTGTCGCAGGAGTAAGCAAAAGGCGCCGACCATGATGCCGTCGCGCGTCCCCCATTCCCGTAATTATCCGCTCGGACACCCGACCCTCTCGCCACTTCTTCCTCCACCGTCCATCTCTCCCCCGTCTTCGCCATCCGCCTCGCGAAAAACTTCACATACCAGATGCACCGCGCCGAGTCATCCGCGATTTACAGCGATTACTTTTCCCAAAGGACGATTTGTACCTGTTCCTCGTGCTCGCTAGTTACCGCACGCTCCAGCCACCGTACTCTCAACCCCCCTTATCTCCACAGCGCGCACCTCCTCGCGCCTCTCCCGCGACGTGTCGTTGGGTCTCCCCAACCGCGTTCCTTTTTCCTCGAATATTCGTCCTCGGTGTTCGCGAGAGATAGCCGGAACGAGAAAGATATCTAGGGATAACGATCCACGGTGAGCGTAGCACGCGCATGGGTCGCTCCTCTAAAGACGGCGGCGGCGACGGCACATCGAGCCTAAGTTGTATAACCAACCGGACGTGATTCGTATTTTATAACCGGTGTAGACAACCATGATTCTCCGTTGTATCGGAGGGACACGTTGATCGCGGCATGCATCATACGCCGACTGGACGTAGAATGCTTGTAAATACTGGCACCGCGACTCGCGTAGCGCCGGGATGATAGATACTTTGATTTTTTCACGTGGTCGCTCCTTTATTGCGCTCGCGTGGGAGCCTCCTGTGTCTCTTTCTCCATCTCGAAGATGTATGCGTTCCTAACCGTTAATTCATCAGAGAACTCGGAGGGTATTAACAGTCGACGTCGGTAATTAATGCGCATTCCGAAAAAAATATCTCCCCGGTTCTTAACCCCGGGATATCCCTTCCGGATCGGGAATTATCGGCCCACCCAAATACCTGACCGACCACGCGTATTTATCCTTGTAATCCGGCGAGTACGAATTCGTTCCACGTATTTTCATCCACGAGCACGAGCGTGCGCGAGAGATTCGTGGCAGAGCATCGTAACGACGCTAATTACGACGACTTCGTGACGAGAAACTCCCGATAGAAGTTGCAGGGGAGACAAACGCGAATCGTAGAGTGCGAACGCGCTCGTTCCATCGGGAATTTCGTCGTTCTCCGCTGCGAAGATAGAGGTACGGATGATGGCTGTCCGACGAGCGCGAGGGACTCGCGTTGCTGCTGGCCGCTGGCAGGGTTCATCAAATTTCGAACACGTCCGAATCGGCGACGTTTAAACGACACGTCCGTGAAATATCGGATCGGTTCTAGGAAGCACAGTGCCGCGAACACCCGTCGGATCGTTTGTAGAATGTGAAAAAAAAGAAGCCAACGAATGGTCGAACGATCGGAACGTTGTCCACGCGCTGAAGACGATCGATCCTTCAGGCTGACTTTATCCGAGCGGAACGCGTCGGCGTGAGAGATAAACTGTGCCGGAGTGGTGATCTCGTTGCGAGTAGAGGCTAGTCGATGCTGAGACCCGCGAAAGGATCGCATCGGGTTGTGTTCTTTCTTGGGAACTCTGATTGGGATCGATATTCCCTTCAAGGTCAGGTGAAACAAAACGAGCGGAACGATGCGATTCGTAGGATCCGCTGAACTCCGACGGGCACGGGCGGCAGCAGGAGTATCTAGGCGACCGCAAAGGTATACTAGAGATTCGTGGTTGCCCGAACGACGAAACAATACAGCGCATCGTGTAGAGTAATGAAGGAAAATGGAAATGTGAACGGGTGGATCCGAGGTGGAACGACACCCGCGGACAAATTTGATCGTCAACGGAAGAAGAAGAAGAAGAAGAAGAAAAAGAAGGGAAAAAAGACGAGGAAGAAGAAGAAGAAGAGGAAGAAAAAGATGAAGAGGAAGAAGAAGAAGAAGAAGAAGGGAAAAAAGACGAGGAAGAAGAAGAAGAAGAGGAAGAAAAAGATGAAGAGGAAGAAGAGAGCCTGTAACAAAGATTTACAAAGGTTGATGAATGCCGAGACGGAGTTATGGGTGCACGAAAGTACCCTGCGTCGAGGAAGGCCGCGAAGTCAGAGATAATGGTAAAGAGATACGAGGGATTTCAAGGTCACAGCGAAGGATGAATCGCATCCGCTTTGCGAGTAATGATAATCCGTCCGGGAGATTTCCGATGACAATCGGTGAAGCGATAAACGTGAAGCGCCATAGATGAAAGAGCGGTGATATGATGCCGAGCAGTCGAGGAAGATGATTACGATTTCGTATACGTATTTCGTATCTACGCGTAGATACGAAGAAGCCTCTACCGGATCCGAGCATCGTTCGTAAGTGCCTGATCGAATCTGTCGACGCGGGGTGGAGAACGTAGAGGAGAAGAAACAGCTGTAAATTGGTTGAAAAAGCACGTAGCAGACGCGAGATGTTCATCGAGCAGATCGGCCGTGATAACGCGATGCGTTGTTGTTATTATTATTATTCATTAGCATGATTGTTCGCCTGGTTCGAGGGCATTCGTTCTTCGTCGAAAGTTTGCGCGGCGGAACGGGGTGAAGCGGAGATGAATGGTGATGCGAGGGAGATGCAGCAGCCTCCCTCGCGAGCCGTAGCAACGAAAGAACGGAGAGTCCCTTTCTATCGAGGTGGCAACAGTGTTAGCGGGAAAGTTATTCGACTGACCGCTACTAAATCATTCAGGGAGCAGCGACTCCCGCTTTATTATCCGCACACCCCTCCTACGACTCGCTCTTCGGCTCCTTTCCACGCTCGTTTCCAAACGTCTCTCCGTCTCTTTTCCCCGTAGAGTCCGGTTGTCTCGTGTTCCCGTGCTGCATGCGAGTAGTAGTTACTCTTGGAACGCATTTTCGTGGTTCCCGTGGGACGAGGATTACCCGAGGCGAAATTACTCGCGAGTAGTCCGGAGGGGGTGAGCGTAGGTAAGAGAACGCGTGGTTCCACGCGTAGCGCAACCACGGAGACGTCGCCGCTCTCCGTTTCCGTGAAAACACGAAAGTTCGATCGTAAAATCACGGTAGCACTCGGATACACGTGCCGCGAGTGGGAAAACTGTGAGGCGACGGGATACCTGAAATTCTCCGTGTTGCGAGGCTCGCGGGCCTCCCCGTCCGACATGACCCCCCTCGAAGATCGAGATAAGACGAGCAGGGGAGCATCCCGGCGTAGATAGGTGGTGGCTAGGACACGACGACACGACCCGGGTTCTCGGGTCAGGAGAACGTCGTCTTCCATCACGAAAATGCTCTTCCCTTCTCCGAAGTGGGGCTCCCATGCACGCGCGATACCTTTTCCGTTTGGCTGCCGCGGTTGTCGGGCGAGGGGGTTGGGAGCGGGGAGGAAGGCATGCCTCGGATCTTTAAAATCGCTGATACCTCATCTCGCAGCCGGGATCGAGATACGGATCAGACGTTGGTATACGTACACCTCGGCGTATCGTTGGCGCGAAAGGGAAACGAGGGTACCAACGCGTCGTTGGCCTGTTTCGTGGTAGATTTACTAGCAACGGTCGAGTCGATTTACCCCGATCCCAAAGCCCGCGTGAAAGGAGGTGGCAATGTGCTGCCACATAAATAACAACCTCCAGGCTTCCATCACCGCCTCCACGTCCGTCTGGGATCCATCCGCTCGGAGTCTCCTCCGTTCGTACCCGTGATTTCCGAAAGCAGAACCGATACTGCCGGGACCTGCTGCACGGTGCAAATTAATCTGTACTTTTACACGAGGACCCATGCCGCGAACGTCTTTCTCCGGATTTCCAAACGGTCGTGGATCTCGTCTCGCGTCGGGCGTCTCGAAACACGACCCATTTCCGTGTAAAGACCTATGGCTGTTGCAAACAACGCGTATAACCGACCCTTCCTCTCCTTGTTACAGGTCCAAGCAACCGATCCCGACTGCGGAGTAAACGCTATGGTCAACTACACGCTTGGTACCAGCGACATCGCCAGCGAACAGCTCCTCGTGCGAAGTGCTACGGGGGAAATATGTGTCAGATCGCCTCTGGATCGCGAGACAGCACCGTATCTGGAGTTGCCGGTAATTGCGACGGACAGAGGTACGTAGTAGTAACGCCTTTCGATATCGATAACTTCTAATAACTCTGTAGTTGGACGAATTGGAAAGAAATTATGCTCCGAGAATCGCGCGAACCTCGCGCTTCTGCGCTGTTGTTACGCCGAGGTGAAGAGAGATGCCGTGATGGTCGTGGGGCTGGTGGGGGGTAAAAGTTGGTCGGTTCGAGTTGTGGAGTGCAAAAGAGGTGGTTATCGGTGTGGCAGGATCTAGTAGTTCTATAATAGGCTGTATGATTTATATTACCCCACTATTCCGTGCCCATTTTCAACGGCTACAGTGCCCATATGCAAGGACAATGGGCAAAGTCCATCGGTAGTGCATTGTGCGAGCCGTGCCGCCACTGCAACCATCGCTTTTGCCGCACTTACTCTACGGACGATACTCGGGTAACTACCGTAGGAGAAGCCTGCGTCAGACGTAGACGCCATTGTTGGCTTTTACACGCTGCTTTGCAACCAGTTCGTTGTTGTAATTGTTCTTCTATCGGGACCAGATTGTAATGCTGCCGTTTCCCATTGTGCGAGCTGGTAACTCGACTCGGAATATGACGTCTTCTCAATATTATCAACGTCCTCTTTGCCTCGACCGCGTACCCGCGACGTACGCGAGTATTCGCAAAAGGATAAAGGTTCGGAATTTGTCGCGTGAGAAACGAGGCTCCGATCGCTCTAGGCTCGCCTACCTACCTACCTACCTACCTACATACCTACCGGCGTTCGGATGAAATTGAGAAGCACCAAACGTTGTTGCCCGAGCGAGAGTGCAATTCGCTCTGGAAAGTACTTACGAGGAAAGAAACGAGACGAGAGGAGAAGTCGGTACGCGGGTACCACACGCATACCCACCAGAACCCGCGACTTTATTGACGGCGTATCGATAAATCTCGGCGCCGAACTTCCAGCGACAGCCTCGCAGCGTTGAAAGAGGCACGAACAACGCGTCCCGGGAACCCGGAGGTGCGGAGTAGTTGAGAGCCACGGACACCATCCACAGGGATAGAGAGAGGAACCAGCCCTATAAATCTCTCTGGGGCGCTCATATCCTTCGGTACGGAGTCGGACCTCCTTCCTCCTCCCTCCCCTCCTCTTTTCTTGACCGTCCTACCGACCCCTGCCGTCTCCAGCCTTCAGCCCTGCCTCGCGCGCACTCCTTTCGCATCGATTGGAAACACCGCGCGCGAGTTCCATACAGAACAGTGTCAAGTTCCTCCCGTCCTTCTCCCCCTCCCCCCCTCGGAGAGATCGAATTTCTTTGCCCTTGCGAACGAAGTCTGGCCCGATTATTTCTTGGGACGTGACCGATCTTCGGCACGGATTCACGCGGGCTCCGTCCATCCGAGTAGGGGAGCCCTACCGACAGAGTTTCGTAGGAAGACGACGAGGACGGCGACGCGAGCGGAATCCGAGCCACCGTAAATAACTGCGGCGTGAAAAGTATCTCCTCGTCGTAAATCTCGGATGAATCCCGAAGTTGGCTAATTCTGCCAATAATAAAGGAAAAAGAGGTTGACGTCGGACGCGGCGAGGAGGAACCGTCTCCGGTCACTTCTAGTCCCCCTAGAAGCGGTTCTCCGCCGAGGAGCGTCGAACGCGAGGAGGGCGAGGGCCTCCCAACCGAACCGAACGGCTGGACCCCAGAGCACGAGCAGAGAGGGGCGCTTGACGCATGACTCCAATGACACCCAAGGTCATAAATCTCCGGCCGCTCGGAGCTGTGCCGAGCCGAGTCCATACATTACTATGAGTTACGGTTGTGAAGCGTTTAAACAGCGGATTACCAGTTTTACATACTGTCTTTAATATTAACACTTGCGTTAAGCCCTTCCGAGTCGTCCCACAGGACCAATGAAAAAAACGGACCGAGCTCGAACACCGGAGAACTCGTCGCCGCGACCTGTATCGGCTACGATCTAAATAATAATATCGACCAGGAACAAAAATCCCACCTCCGCGACGGGGAGATCCACTCGCGGTGGCCTCTCCGTAATCCCCT